>JAVJIF010019328.1:0-73666 GCA_038442645.1 Agave tequilana | reverse complement strand
TTTGGTGATGGACATGGATAAATTAAGTTGGAAAGAAAATTCCATATTTATTGATGCAGAGAAGAAGCTCCATTTGAAATCCCAAACTGTCCAGTGAATTTTTCAGACTGAGATCAAAACTTATTCTGTGAGTTTTGAAACCTTGATTGTGATTTATCCACCAAATACTTACGCACGGAAGCATGTAAGCTTTTAATTTGCAGTATGACATTATTTGCTAATTGTGTGTGGACGAGATGGAAGCTACCATATAGTTCTCTTTCTGGGCTTAAACATTTATATTTTCTTGGATGCAAGTTCTAGGAGCTTAAAGTGCTTTCCCCAAAGCTTGTATTTATTTTATCTACAATGGCAAGCTTAGAGTCTATAAGCATGAGTAGTCCGAAAGTCACTATGTGGACGGCTATAACTGTCACCATGTGAAATATCATCTGAAATGATATTTATGCCCAATACTGATATTGTCGATACAAACGGATATGACCAAGCCGCTGCCGAAACTGCTATTATAAAGATCCAAAGTGGTCGATTAACGGCCGATATTGCCAATTCGGACACCAAAAACCTACGGCCACTACCAATACATAACTGAGATTTCAAACCATGATATAATCAAGTCATAGATATGAATGTGGCGCAATCGGTTGTCATAACGAAGATCGCTTTTGATTGGATCACCTTTTTAGCAAATATTAAGGGAAACACACATTGTTTGACTATGGCAAGTTGATGCACTTTCCTGTGGAAACTTTATCTTCTTCCCCCCTTTTCTGGATGATTTCATTTGGAGGGCATTAAATTGGCCTTTTAGGATTATGGTAAGCCCCTCCCTTGTTTTGTAGTTTCCTTGGTGAGAAAGTTGGCACTAACTAATGCGATGGTTGATGTCATGTTAATGGTCGATCTTAACACTATCTAATCCTTCATGGTGCCTTATGCCATAGAAGACCTCATCTTGATGGGAAAATGCTGAGATGATGATGAACTCTTTAGCAAATATCCTTAAATTGACTCATTTGAAATGAAGCCTTTTTCTTTTCTAGATAATCCACTTAATCAACATTATCATGTAGGAATCTTCACTCATGTTGATAATCTTACTATTGCAACAAATTGTTATTGCTAATTTTTGTCACAGGAAGTCGTAATAATTTAGCTCCTTTGTTTATATCAATTCTGCAGGTTACAGAGCAAGTCTCAGGTGGTGCAAGATGAGTTGGTTAGGCTTGGTGAAAAAATCGGTACATACTTCTGAAGGTACAAGAGCTATTGCTTTGCAACTTGGTCGAGAGTTTGAGGATATGTTCCTCCAGCACATTGCCACTGGTGAGGTCAGTGCATTCAACTAAAATTTCTGTTGTAATCAGAATATCTCTATAATATAATTATTATAACACACCTTCAGAACTGGTGTACTCACACTGCTTTAATTATTCTGTCTCCACACTATTGCTTCGATCTGGAAAAAGATGTTGGTGTGATCCCTATAAGCGGAAACACTGTAAAGATGGGTTACTTTTCAGTATACCATAAGAAAATGAAAAAATTGAAGAGAAAGCAACTATCATCAATCATTTCCATATGATGGATCAGGTATAAGACTATATATATATATATATATATATATATATATATATATATACATCTAATACTTTCAGATGACTGGGTACATTTGACTGCTTGTACACTTGTGGGTGACATACCATGGACCTTTATGATGTTCATATAACCATGTCAATAACACGTTTCTTTATAAATACAATTACCTTTCTTATGGAATTTGCCAGTGATTTCTACATTTTAAGAAATGGGCTCTATAAGAGAGATAATCTTTATATTTTTGGATACTACTTTTAGGTTATTAATTAACAAACTACCTATAAAATGTAACAATTAGAATGCCGAAAACTTTTTAAATTATATAACAAATCTTCATGCAAATATGCTTTAGTGGCTTGAAACTAATTGATGTAATACGGGAGGATTGCAATCACCTTCAAATCAAAGAAATAAGAAACTAGAGTTTTGATAAGAAAATAAATAAGAGAAGTTAGGATTTAAGAAATAGAGATAAGAAACGGATAAATTTTAGGCTTCACACCCTTATACCATGGGCTTCACACCTTGACACTACAGGCTTCACACCAAAATCTCAAGAACTTAAGAGCTCTGAAATTTTAATTGAAAAATTAATTCATTCATTGTCTCACAATAAGAAAACACTGAGGCCTATTTATAGGCTATATAAGAGTTCAGTTCTCGGATATAACTGATGTGATATTAAAAACACAATAAAAAGCAACAACTAAACTCAAAAATAAACTAAAACATAAAAGCAACTAGAAACTGGTGTGATGTCCTCATCATTTTTCTGGAGTGAGAGAAACTCGACTCGATCGAGTGAGGGCTTTTCTCACGAAGCATCTCAATCAGGCCATGGTGATGGTCAAGGAATCAAACTAGTATGTCACATTAAGACCAAGGTGGTGGTGGGAATTGGCTCCATGACAATCAGGTTGCCGTCGATGGGAGCTCAAACAAGATACATGTGTATAATAAGTCAATTCAGCTGCACTGAAAGCTAACTCACATATCAAGATACCAATTTCTTGTGAAACTGTCTCCTGAAGAAAGATCTGCAAGGGTCATACATAGCAGGAGATCTCATGACTAATGAGGCCCTCATAGCTACCAAAGATAATACTAGCTCTGTGATAGGCTTGCTGAAAGATCTACAAGGGTCTCAATATGGAGCTCTTCAACTCTGTGGATTGTGAGAAAAATCTCTTCAACAACTTCTAACTCTGGTTTTGAGTCTTCAACAAATTTTGGCTCTGTCTCTGGTTCCTCAATAACATCTGTCTCAATAAAGACAGGAGGTTCTAGATTTGCAACAACTTTTGCAATCATACTTTCTAAAATTTTTTCATGCCATCTAGCATCTCTTACATTGAACGACTAGATCGCTGAATTGTGGTCTCTCGAGCTCAGACTCATGCTCAAAATTAGGCTCTTCGCAATCTGCCTCAGATGCATGAAGGTGTAGAGCGTACCGAGTACAAAGAGAGTCTTGCAAGATAGATCAACATCGATAGAGTTTATGATTGTCTGTCCACCCTATAAGCTTCTCCAACTAATTTCATTTGTGCATAGCGTCACTTCTGCTTAGACGTTATTAAGAAATAACTGAAGAAATCTTCAAGATAATTTTTTCAATTTTCATACTCACAATGATTACTAGAATCTAAAAAATATAAGATAGCCGCATACATATCCCATTTAACTTTTTTGTCATCAGCATCAATATTTATATATCTTTCACAGAAGTAAAATTTCATGAATAAACTTTCAGTGTATAAAGATAAGAAGTTACGCAAGAATCAATACCTTCTGTTGTCTTAATACTGTAAAATCTTTTCCCTGGCTCTGGGACTCAGTTACGAACTCAACGCTTTGAATAGAGCTCGAAACGGACTCCGAATTGGCGAGAAACAACCTCTGGACTACTGTGTGCTATTCCGCTGAGCTGAATCTGGTAGACAGCTGAATCTCGAACCTGGATATGAAGGTTGTAAACACGTAGTATTGATCTCCACGAATCTGTTGCTTAAAAACAGTTCGATTTGGGCTTGAAACGGGCTCAAAATGACTTCTGAAAGAACTAATCTGTAACTGAACTGAACTCGGCTGAGCTCAGTACCGAGCCACCCGCAGAGTCAACTCGATTGAGTTGAATTGCTCCGAGTCAGCTCAGTTGAGCCAAGTTCTAAATCGGCTCGGTCTGAGCCGATGACTCTCGGTCGGATCGGCTGGAGTTGATCGCTGACGGCTCGAGGTCGGCTCGATGAGCCAATGACATCAGCAGGAAGTCGCTGACGGTGGCTGAGCTAATCTGGATCGGCTTAAACAACCGGCTCGTAGCGGGTTGGGTCCACAGTCGGCTGGGTCGGATCCGCAGCGGAAACCGATCAGGTCCAATCGGGTTTAAAACTCAAACCTAGCTGAATATACCTACCACTTTCCTCTTCTGAACTGCCGGTCGATGAACCCAACAAGATGAGAGGCGACGGGGAAGGCAGGTGATGGGTCGGAGATCAACGTTCATTGATGGGAATCAGGACTCGTTGGCGTGGACATTAAGGTGGTGAGGTAGATCCGGTGATGAGGTGGATCCGGTGGTGAGGTAGATCCGGCGTGTAGAGCAGATCGAGTTTTTGAGGCGGCGGTGATGTAGATCCCGTTGATGGTGGAGTTCAGCAAAGTCGAGGAGGTGGAGGAGGACTGCGACAAGGTTTGGGGTGTGACCGCGAGTCTCTGGCGAGCTTGGATGTTGAAGACGAGGTTGGATCTTGAGGTTGGCGATGGCGGTATTGTGGGGGGTTGGTGAGTAGTGATGGAGAGGCGGCGGGAGGTGGCAGTGCAGGTGGATTTCTTGAGATTGGAAAGTTCATCTTGGAGGCACAGGTGATCGGCGTGTTTGGCTGCACAGCGGTGGTGAGGAAGAGGAAGAAGAAGGTGATGAAGAAGATGAAGGAGAACTGAGGGAGAGGGCGGCGACGTTCTGAGCAATGGAGATTGTGATGAACATGACTTTTTTTATTTTTGGAGAAGGAAGATGTATAGTACGAATTTGGATTTTTTTGGATTTTGAAGGAATTTTGTAGAGTTTTGGTACAATAATTTTTTTGGATTTGTTCTAAATTTAGGGTTTCAGATCTAAAAAAAGGGTTTTAGGAGAAAATTTTGAAGGGGATTGGGACCAAAGTTTGGATATCAAATTGATCTAATACGGGAGGATCGCAATCACTTTCAAATCAAAGAAATAAAAAAGTAGGGTTTTAAAAAATAAGAGAAGTTGGGATTTAAGAAATAGAGATAAGAACCAGATAGATTTTGGGCTTCGTATCCCCTGCTTCACGGACTTTATTCCCCTTACACAATGGGCTTCACACTCTAATCTTAAGAGCTCAAGAACTCTGAAATTTTAACTGAAAAATTTTAATTCACTCGTCTCACAACAAGAAAGCATTGAGGCTATTCATAGGCTCTACTAAAGTTCACTTCTCGGATATAATCGATGTGGTGCAAAAAATACAATAAAAGTAACAACTAGACAAAAAAATAAACTAAAGCATAAAAGTAACTAGAAACTGGTGTGATGCCCTTATCATTAAGTCACTATGCTTAGCGGACTAAATCAATAAAAGTGTAGAGATAGGAACCACAAATATTGCTTGGCAATCTGCCTAAGTAGTCCTATAATGAGACAGATAAATGGAGAAAATGTGTTTAACCCCTGTTTATTTTACCTCCATCCCATGTTCTTTTTCCTGTGCCAAAAAACCCCTCATGCATATCTTTGTGTCTCACTCTTTGCTCATGTTTTAAGTTAGCTGGTGTATTTGGGTGGGATAACTTCCCATTGTGCCCTCTCACTCTTATCCTCTTCTTTTGACTTCTTCCCATCCCTAAGATGTATGGAGCCAATTTTCCTCTCCTTCGTATCTTTGCTCAAAAGAAACCCATATAAAACCTCTCAGGTATGAGAAGCTAAATCCAAAAATCCTATTTTCTCTCTTTTTTTCCTATCTCTCAACTCAAGGAACTCCAAAGATCAACATAAAAAACTCATCTTTTTCCTTCTACGTTCCTTCATCTCTGATATATGAGAAACCCATTTTCTCTCTTTTTACTCCATCTCTCAACTCAAGGAACTCCAAAGATAAAAAAACTCATCTTTTTTGTCTACATTGAAGTTAAACCCAAACAGATCATTTCTCTTTTTTCTCCACTCTTAATTCAAAAACCCTAAAGATTCAGAAAAAGTCATCATTTTCTCCTTCTTTCTTCTCTCTACTTTCTCCAACTCCCTCTTTTTATTTCAATGCAAATCATATCGAACAACAATAGGTTCTTAGTAGTTTGATCACAATTTCTCTATTGAGCTTATTTAAAGTGTCCTTTTTTGCAAAAAAAAATTCTTAATTTCTTAATGAGCATGGATTTGATGAAAGACTAAAGTTTTTTGTTGAAAAAAGTTACATTTTTGTAACATTTTATATGTTGAAGTTTTCATGAAATGGGTTCTCTTTAAAGAAGAAAGAAAGATCAAGAGTCTCGTTTTGTGTGTAAAGTATCTACTCGTACAAAATGTCTGCTTTTTATGTAAATTGTCTGCTTTTTATTTTAAATTATCTACCTTTTTCTGTTATCAAAATTTTTAATCTTAATTTGACATTGTTCAGTTTTATTTCTAAAATATTCTATTCCAGTTTTGTAAAGGATAAAATTTTGAATTAATCCTAATTTTAAAAATAATTATAAAAATAAACCCGCCCCAAAAATATTTCTAAACACTGACCTCCGTCTGGCCATGTTGACGCCGCGTTGGCCAACGGTCACTATAAGAAGAATCACATTGCACAGAAAAGATGCGGTTACTTTGCAGTGATTGAAATTTTGTAATGATTGGCTACATGTATGATCTCTTATATATTTTTTGATTATAAAGTATCCACACAAATTCTTTGGAACAGAGGCAAGCAGTCTCGATGGGCACACATCTCTAGAAGCGTTGTCTTCCTATACCCTGGAAGCACAAACTGATGTGTAGTTCGTTTTGTTTCTCTTCACTGGGCGTGAATGACACTCAACGCATAATGGACCACTCGGTAATTACTTCTAACAATTTAATCTTGTTTTAAAGATATCTCCTACTTTCAAATAATCGGTCACAGTTTTTACTGTAGACAAGTTGAATTCAACACTTATATTCTCCACATATGTAAAGTGGACCCAACCATCACCCTCCAACTCATCAGAATGTGGGTCTTCGGGTTCTACATATTCATTGTTGGCATAACCAGCCTCTACCTCTTCATCATCATCTTCAAGACCTTGTGCTGCTACTTGCATGCCATTTTCATCTGTCACATTTTCACCAACATCGCGGTCATCATCTTCGGGCTCTACCACAACATTTTCACCTCTAATCGTTAGTATAATATTCATCTCAAGTGGAGAGAGATTCGTTGAGTAACATGTGGCTCTTGAGCAGGGAGAAATGCATTGTGTCTGAATACGATTGAATGTACGCATCATATCCAAAGTTTATATATGATGTGTCCATTTTGTGACACATCTCATCTCCTTGCGCCAAGTTATTAAACTGTTCAAAAATTACAGTTGGTTAAACACTTAGTAGAAAGAGTTATATATACTATAATAAAATTCACGGACACTTACGTGTTATAAATCGGTAACATGAAGCATGTGATTCATTATCCAAATCAAGTATACGTGTGAATTGTCCATGATCTTCAGGTTCTCAATGGATCACAATATCTTTTTTCACGTATAATTTTATGATGTGCTCGGACGAACACAATTCAAACATAGCATGACAGTCATCATCATCCGATATTCCTACTGCTTGATAATTTCCGTGTGATACTAGCCACTTGCATGTCAAGTTAAGTTGATGCTCGCTAGGATTAATTTTGATAATTCGATGAATTTTCTCTATCAGTTCACACCTTGTAAACAACCACGATTTTACTATTTCATTGACATTGCTTGGATTATTATCTCTACCTATTATTAATTTACTATTAAACCAACAAAGAAGAGGGACATAATCATTAAACATTGTACTTAATGGATGAAACAAAGGATTGTTAATTTTCTTGAGCTTCTAACATTTAACAAATTTATAAAAAATTATCATAACAATTAATTAACTAACAATTATAATTTTACAAAAAAATTTAACAAACAACAATTTTAATAATGTTACAAACAACAATTTTACAAATAATTTACAAATAATTTTACAAACAAATAATTTTACATACAATTTACTCTACCTTTACTCAAATTTTCTCTAATTTTAATCTAATTACAAATTCTATACAAATCAATATAACAATTTGACACAAAAATAAAAAAATTCGACACAATTTCTACACAAATCACTCTAATTTAACACAAAAAAATAAAAAATTGAAATAAAAAAATGGAGAGGACTGTGTGAGAGAGAGGGAGAGAGCGTCAGAGAGAGAACAGAGAGAGGAGAGAGAGGACTGAGAGAGGGAGAGAGTGAAATAGAGAGAGCAGGAGAGAAAGGACTAAGAGAGGGAAAGAGCGAAATAGAGAGAGCGCGAGAGAGGGGGGTTGAGAGAGATCGGGAGAGAGGGGGGAGAGGGCTGAGAGAGAGAAACCTGGAGGTGGAGGAGCGACGACAACTGTCGGGGGAGCTAGGGCAGAAGAGAGGGCGTGATTTAGAGGAGAGGGGGTTTGCTATGTGAAATAGAGAAGGGGACCCCTCTTTTATACGGTTCAGATATTTTTTAATTTTTTCATTCAGAGTCCGGCCTATCCATTTATAGAGTGTTAATGGTATGCGAGTCTGTTGTTTTTGTTAAGTCATAGAAGTCCGAACTTCTCACGGCCGGACTTTTTGAAAATGTTACAAAAAAAGTCCAGACTTGGCAAGACCAGACTTTTTTTCACTAATTTATAAGTCCGGTCTTGACAAGATCGGACTTCTGTGAAACATCTTCACTATGTCACGTTGGCGCTCAGAGTCGACCGTTGGCCGACGTGGCCAGTGGGAGGTCGGTTTTTAGAAATATTTTTGGGGCGGGTTTATTTTTATAATTATTTTTAAAATTAGGATTAATTCAAAATTTTGTCTTTCTGTAAAATACCTACCTCTATTTTAAATTTTCCAATTTTATCTTTAAACTATCTATATTGAAAAATAAAATATCTAGCTTTATTTTGAATTATCCAGTGTCATCTTTAATATATCTACATTTACATGTGAACTATCCATTTCTATTTTTAAAATATCTACTTTTAAAATGTCTATCTTTAGAACGTCTACATTTATTTATAAATTATCTGCCTTTAATTTAAATTACCTATTTTTCTAAAATAATTATATTTATATGTACAATATTTGTATTTATTTTAAATTTTCTTTTTTAGTTCATTATATCTGCCAATGACATGAAAGTTTGAGACCATCTGCTTTTAGTTTAGTGTATCTACTATTAGAATTAATCATTTGTCTTTATTCAGAAACTTTCTACCTTTGGGTATATTATTGTTCACCTTTTAATTCAGTATGGCTATTTTTTGTATAAAATTGTTACGCCTTGTTTGGCAATGATAGTGTAAGGAGCTTACTCTTGCCAAACAACAAATTTAACCAAGAGCTGTGGGTTCTAATGTGCGGGGTAAACTCGATATTTTTGAAAAAAATTATGCACTTTGCCCCCTTCTTTTTGGGGGGAAGGCTTACTCTTACGCCAACTCATATTGGTATAAGAGTTAGTTGTGGAATACAAACTAGAGTTGGGATTTAACTCCTACACTCCAACTCTTCTTGCCAAATAAGGCCTTTATTTTTTAGTTCAGTATAACTATCTTTCATATAAAGCTGTACATTTGCCTTTTACATAAAATTGTTTACCTATTAGTTAAATATATCTACCTTTTACAATGAACTGTCTCTTTTTTAAATTTGTCTACGTGTCTTTCTTATACAAGTTGTCTAGGTTTTAGTTCAATATGTCCATCTTCCATAAAATTTTCTATCTTACAAATCAATATATTTGTTGTTCTCAATATAGTGTGAACACCTATTTGGAACACCATTATGATAAAATAATTCAGAAAATTAAGTTTATAAGTGCAATAAAAAAAGCCTAAGAGAAAAAACAATATCCTACAATAAATGTGTTTACAAGAAAAGATAAGTATTTTTCAACATATTACCTTCTATATGAAGTAGAAAAGGCTCCTATTTTTATTTTGCTAATTAAATATTATACAAGAAAATGGTAGACAAACTATGATGTATTTACAAGAAAAAATTGACTCATTTCAAAGGGGGTGATACAGGGATTACAAATATACTTTGTACACCATATTGCCTTTTTATAAGTGAGAGGGCACTTTGACAGGGGGTTTTTGGTATGCGGGAAAAGTAGGTGGGAGTGACACACAGGGGAAAATTCTGAGGGGGTTAAACACATTTTTCCTAAGATAATTTATTTGGTTGAATGGATTAAATAAGATTTCCTTCTCGACAGAGCTTGATCATTTGATCCACGTATTGAAGAAGTGTCTAAGTTGGTTTGAGGTGAAACACATCAGTTAGAGGCGCTTTCTTGCATTCTTACACCGTTGCGGTTAGTAATATCAGAGACTGCTTCTTTGTGAGACTCAATAGAACTTTTAGTTGTGTTAGATGAAATTATTGCCATGAGCTTTCTTGTGAAAAGGGACTTTACTGCGGAGGCTATTTCATGGTTGTTAAGTTAAGTCATTAATATTTGGGTTATTAGGTGATTATCCATCTTTACCCGTATACCCTCCTTATTCTCTATATATATCTTGTAACTCTCTTTCATCATAATATACAATCTTATTTTAGGATTTTATCTTTCTCTACATGGTATCAGAGCATACTTTCACTGAAAAAAAGTACACTGTATTTTTGATGTGCAACTTCAATTCCTAGAAAGTATTTTAGACGTTTCATGTTTTTTGTCACAAAATGACACTTGAGATACATCTTAGTCTCCACTATCCCAACTGAGTCACTCCCAGTCAGCAGAATATCATCAACATAGATGGGCAGAACTACAATACCATATCTTGTGCGCTGAATAAAGATAGGATAATCTGAATAACATCGGCGAAAGCCAATACCAGAAATGGTAAGACTGAACTTCTCAAATCACGCCCTTGAACTCTGCTTGAGTCCATATATAACCTTCTTTAGATGACAAATTTTAGTCTTCCCCTGAGCAATATAACCTGGAGGTTACTTCATATATACTTCCTCCTGAAGGTCCCGATATAAGAAGACATTCTTGATATCCAACTGAAACAATGGCCATAACAAGTTAACAATAATAGAGAATAGAATCCTGATAAAGTTCATCCTGGCAACTGGCGAGACCGTCTCAAAATAGCCGATGTCATATGTCTGGGTATACCCTTTGGTCACGAGCCTGACCTTATATCTATCCCCAAAACTATCTGGGCAGTAATTTAGAGTAAATACCCAGTGACAACTAACAATTACTGCATCTGTTGGTGCTAAAACTAACTCGAGTTCCTCTAGAAGAAAGAGCTTCCATCTACTCTCCATAGCCTGTTTTCAGACATGTACCAATAAAGCCTCTGTATAAGACCTTGGTATAAACTCAGAAAACAAAGAGAGAGCAAACTGGCAAAATGTAGGATTTAGGTTATCATAAGAGACGAAATTAGAAAAAGGATGATCAATGCAAGGCCGTTTATCTTTTCGAAGGACAATAGGAACATCAAGATCAGAGGGAGAAGCTGATGGTGGAGAGGTAGGACCGTCTACCGGAGAAGGAATAGCCAGAGCAGGTTCGAAGGCAGGAACCTTTGGGCGACGAGTGTAGACATATCTGAAATCCTGTACTGACTTTGATGCAGGTGGATTTTTATTTTCTGCTGGCGGTACTGGCAAAAACGTAGAGGCACGTGTAGGTAATGGCACAGACCGTGAAGGAGGAACAGTCTCAGATACGGTGAGAGGAATCTGTGTAGAGAAATATGAAACCGACTTAAAGATTGTAACATCAGCAGATACTAAATACTTCCTGATGGAGGGATTATAGCACCGGTATCCTTTTTGAGTTCTAAAATACCTAACAAATACACACTTTATTGATGTAGGAGATAACTTATCTAGCCCAGGAGACAAGTCTTGAACAAAACAAGTGCAAAGCACGGAGAGTCATGGAGAAGGGATTTTTGTTAGCATAGAGACAAGAAAATGAAGATCTTTTATGAGAACAGAAGAATGCATCCTATTAATTAGATAGCAAGCACTTAACACAACATCAGATCATAAATATTTTGGAACACTCATATGGATCATTATTAAGGTTCTAGTAACATTCAGAATATGTCTATGTTTCCTTTCGGTAACTCTATTTTGTTGGGATGTATGAGAGAACAAGAGGTCTGATGAATATGCCATTTTTAGAACAAAAAATAGATACATCTCTTTTTACATATTCCAGAGTATTGTCAGTACGAAGCACATGAATAGGAGAAAACTGATTTTTTATTTCATTAAAGAAAGACTCAATTACACTGAACACTTCTAACCTCTCTTTTAGGAGATACAACCACGTCATTCGAGAGAGTCATCAACAAAAAGTAAAAAAAATCTAAAACTCTTAATAGAGGGTATACGACTAGGACCCCATATATCATAGTGGACCAACTCAAAAGGAGAACTATTATGACCATTGACTCGACTCGGAAAGGTAGCACGATGATGCTTACCTAACTCACAAGACTCAAAACCTAAAAAAGAGATAGAGAACTCAACATGAATAATAGACCGGATCTTTTATAACAAAGGATGACCCAAGCGACAGTGCCACAGTAAAATCAGATCAGGCTGACCAGCAAATAAGCCCGTAGGGGTCACTCGATCGTCCAAATAGTATATGCCTCCTCGCTCATGCTCCAAACCAATCCCCTTCCCAGTCGACAGGTCCTAAAAAAACACAATGAGAAGGGAAAAATGTTATTTTACAGTTATTTTATTTAGTAAGCTGACTGATAGAGACAAGAAACTAATAGGAAAATGTGGAACATAAAGGACATTAGTAAGGGTCAAGGATGAAGTAGCCTGAACTACTCCATTAACTAGTACAGGTGAATGAGTACCATCAACAATTTTAACAGAGGGACGGGCAGTGGACATATTTAAGGAAACAAACTTTTGTATAATATTTGTCATGTGGGATGAGACTCCATAGTCTAATATCCATGGCTTTTGAGTATACCTCAAGTAGATGTTTTATCTTTCTCTGCAATGGCAAAGGAAATAGCTTTTTAAGGTTCAGTATTGCTAATAAAATAGTAAATATCAAATAATTTTTCTATAATTTGAAAAAGGGCAGCCTATTGCACAAGGCTCCTGCCACTATTGAGTCTTGAGGGTCAGATGTATGTAGCCTTACCCCTGCATTTGAAGACCCTGTTTTCATTACTCACACGCGTGACCTCTAGGTCGCAATGGAGCTATCAATGCCCAAGGCACACTCTCAAATAGTTTTGCTGAAGTTTATTGGTGAGAATTGGAAAAAGCTTAGAAAGAACCATGAAGAATGCAATTATCATTATCTTTATCCCAAGAAGCATGGACTTGGACCTGACATGCTAGGACACCCTGAAATAAAGAAATTTTTGAAAAATTACATAAGAAACAAAACAGCAATGAGACACAAGTCGAAATGGGGTTGTCTACTTGCAAGGCTTTATTTAACATTTGACATCATTTTACGATCAGCTATTAACCTACATCGAACCTCTTAAATTGGTGCCAAGTTACCGTCTTAAGTGGGCTATGTGAAGAAGACATAGGCTTGCCATAAATCTAGAAGGCCAGATGCCTAGTAGGAAAACCCTACCTTGGTCATGCAATTTAAGCTTGTTTAACATATGAGGTGGATTTGAAATATACAGGTCTGCTTGAGATATGAAATGACTTATGCATCTAATGTCTACTACGCTTGCTAGAGTTTTTTGCAACAGGGATGCCATCACTAGAAAGTAGAATTGGGCCAAAAGGGATTTCACAAGATGTATCCAAAGTTTGAGCTTTGTGGCACACTTTAACTGCAACTTATCAATGTTCAGTTCCTGTGTAAATTGAGTTTTAATCAGTTAATTGACTACTAGTGGCTAAAACAGACAAATTCTATGCTTAAATTAACATTTCAAGTCTATTTCTCAAAAAAAAGTCTATGCTTAAATTAGAGATTGTATCTCCTTATGATGCAGCAATGCTACTTGAAACATGATTGGCGAGAAGGTAGTTATTATCATCTTCTTAACTAAGAATTTTGGTAATGTAAAAGTCAATATTGTAGGCAACTTTAATCTCTTCTTTTATGGGAAAGAATTTAAGTTGTTCTTTCTCTAATTCTTTGGCCAACAATAATAACATTTTGCATTTAAATGTGTATACATTGCGCACTTATGTTTCCATTGTAAGACATCTTGGACGTGCTGGTGTTTGACATGGAAAATACAAACCCATGTGCACGCATAAAGCATCATCACACTTCATCTACTTCTATCATGCATAGTGAAGGAGAGAGTTAGAAACTCTGACCATCGTTTCATTAATCCTTCTTTAACCTTTAATGATGGTCAAACTTTGATGTTGTCACCAATGAAGACTAAATGAGATAACGATAGGCTAGCTAGTGCAGCCTATGAAACTATGCAAGCTACAGGGGACCTCAACAACTTAGCATTCTTCTCTTGACGAAAGTGCCTTATTTTGACTTGATGATCAATTCCTTAATCCACCCTTTATGTCATGTTTTGGTGGAACAAAGATTGAGAAGGGTTGTGTGTGTAGGGGGGTTGGGCAGTGGGGATGGGGATGGGGGATGGATTGGGTATGAGAGTCTGAAAATTGAGTTATTAAGCCGCCAACCAGTATTGGTCTCAAGTTACTTTAATTTTGATATTTGTTCTTCCTTCTTCATTGCTTTATTTCTTGGTTTGGCTGAACAGGAGAGATCAATAGGGCTTTGGTACAAGAGAGTGTGGATATTGAGTTACTAAGCCCCCAACGCCCTTGTAATGTCTTGAGCAAGAACCTCGTAGAGGGTCACCCATCATGGGGTTGCTCATCTGACCAGACTTAAATATAGGGGTTTTCCATATTTCTTACCTCAAAAATGCTAGGATGATAATTCTTGAGTTTATTAGAATTCTTATTAGACACTCTCTTAACACATATCAAGTGGGCTCATTCACTTTCACTTTTGGGGTGTACAATCTCCAACCGATATTAATATTAAATTATCTAATTTTGACAGTCCTAATATGTCCAGCCTAGGTTATATTGTTACACTCCTTGATTTGAACCTGAAACAAGTCTAAACCCACAGAGTGCATGATAGGTACTCAAGATTAGAATAAGGAAACCAAGGTGCTTGATTAACAAGCCATGATCAACACATTCATGGACTACATCATACAAATCAACATGTCAATACGAATCAAAGCCGTCCATCCTTGTTGTTGCATCATGCCTATTGGGATAAAATATATGTTCTTTTTTCTGCTCATAGGCATTGTGCTTGATTCTCATGGTTAATTATCTAAGTCAGTACTTATTCTATCCACATATATCTTATTTTACATAAGTCCAAGTATTGAAAATATGCAGCTTTAAATTTAATTATATATCAATGCTCATGAATTCTAATGTGTTACTTTTCATAAAATTACCAGAATACTATACCAGACTAGGTGATTGATAATCACAATGGATATCGTGTTGGTGTATTTTACTTGACACATAGACCTTGTTTGGCGACACGAGTTAGCAGCTATGTAGCATGGGTACTTCTATTATGAAGTTGTACCCATGTTCCAACACCCCTGTTGGACAACGACACTTCCTTGGACACTTCTTGAACTTGTCTTTAATCATATACAAAATTTTAATTTAGAAAACTTGTTTGTCACTTTTTGGACATATTAAAGTGAGTAGCAAGTAAGGGTACTATTGTATTTCTATCTTTATTTCGTCTGTATAAAGGAGAGGCTAATCACAATCTAGGATTAAACCGTCTATTCTCTAAAACCTAAAATAATATTAGAGCTATCCTTTTTCCATCATCACCTGCGTCTCCATTAACCACTACCATCTTCTTCAAAACCCTAGTTGTTACCTATCTACACCATGTTTTTCTTATATTCTTTTTCCTTTTCTTTCTCTTCACATATTTAATGTGATCTGACACTAGATCTACAAAAAAAAAGTTTAATGTTGATGTGAACAGTACCATGCGGCACTCTTCATCGTGAACAGTAATTGTACTATTCACCTCTAAAAAAACCCTATATGGCCACCTTCATTAAAAAAGAAAAAAGAAAACCCTAGTCGGCCATCTCTTCTATAAAAAAAACAAAAACTTAGTCATCGTCAATTGTTATCTTCTCTACTATCTTTCGCCATCAACTGTTACTATTTTTGACAAATCAGATAGTGTTGCCAGCTACTTCTGTTGTTACTACTGATTTCTACTGCTGTCAATTGATTCTGGCATTAATCGTGCTTGCTATTGTTGTCTTCATCATTACTGCTACAGTTATATTCATCATTGTTGCTGATGTTCTCTTCATCTACTGCAGGTATCTATTATTGCTGAGTACTAAGTTTTTGGATCTTCAAAACCTTCAGTTTTACTGAGTTTAGGGATCTCTCAAAATCTCTTTTTATTGAGTTGAAACTCCAAGATCCTAACTATCTAGATTCAGCTTGACTCTACTGGCAGCTTCAGCAACCACATCAATAATTCAATAGTTAGCATTAGGATTAGCAATCTAATATTCATTTTCAATATTTATTTATTTCTGTTTTTTTTTTGCTTAAGAAAACTTGATTTAGATCCTTTTTTAAAGTCTTTGTAATAAGCTGGGTATGATTGTGATCATGCCTACCTTGAGGGAGAATATTAGCGTAGCAAGTAAGGGTACTATTGTAATTCTATCTTTATTTCATGTATATAAAGAAGAGGCTAATCCCCGTATAGGGTTAAACTGTGTATTCTCTTTATTTCATCTATTAAAAAAGAGGCTAATTCTCATCTACGGTTAAGCCATATATTCTCTAAAACCTAACAAGACACATGGTCTATATTTCTCTTACATTTTTTATTCACGTTATATATTTGAGATATTTATTTACTTTTTCCTTTATGCATCAAAAGCTATACTCTAGTGAAACAAAAAATGCCATCAAAATATTAACTTGTATACATCTATAAACAGTTTAAAGACGTGTTAGTATAAAAAGTTCGATACATTGAACTGTGTGTATGAATTTTTGGATGACAGGATTATGCATGTATATTTATGCTCTCTTACTATTATATATATATATATATATATATATATATATATATATATATATATATATATATATATATATATATATATATATATATATATATATATATTTAATGTTATGTCGCTGTGTATCCGTGTCCTACTTTTTAAGAAAGTGTTGTGTCCCGTGCCCGTGTCTACGTCGTACCCGTGTCCCGTGTCCGTGTCCGTGTCCATGCTTCCTAGGTTATTAAAAGTTAGGCTTCTAACATATAAATTTATCAAGAATTAAGATTGCCTTTTCAAGGGCAAAATTGGAAGAAAAGAGGATAACTTTTTGCGCTTTGCTTCTTACGTTTTGGGGGCAAAGGATTACTCTTACACCAATCTTGAGTTGGTGTAAGATTAGTTGTGCAACTTTCTCTTGAGTTGGGATTTAACTTTGCAACTCTTGCTGCCTAACGCAGCCATAGTGAGCCAAAATGATGGCTTTATCTATGACCTTGTTCCTAGATGGACTAGTTATGTGTATCAATTAAACTTTAGTAGAACTGGTTTATATTTATTTGATACTATTTTAAAGTTATCTTACACTACATTCCACTAAGAAAGCTAGTTAAAGCAGGACTTCTTAATCACTGTGGAGAGTTATAAACTGTTGATGTTATGATATCAATTATTGATCTCCATTTTTTGTCTCTTCTGATTGTTCGATTCCATGTTAATGAGTATTTATTATCCTGTCATAGACATGTTAAACCATACCATGTATGCAAATTTTCTTTTCTTCTACATTAGTCACTTACAGATGCTTACCCTAAAAAAACTAAAATAAGACCATGGAACATAAAGTATTTGTTTTTATGTCTCTCTTCAGAAGCTTATGGCTCACCATTTATTTGTGTTTACCTTTTTGCATCGCATGTTTGAAATGCTGCATCAACAAGGGTTCATCTGTGCTTATGTTACTGATGGTTGCAACCATTTCATATTTTCCGGCAATTGATATTGTAATGTTCAAGATATTTCCAATTTATATACAGGCCTAAGTGTGTTATATTTTTCTTTGAATTTATTACAGGGTGGGGGTTGGAAAGTTGTTGCCAGTTTTGAGGGAAACTTTCCTAACAGGATCAAGCAACTTCCATTGGACAAACATTTTGATATCAAAAATGTCAAAAGGGTATAATTAATGGCTTTTTTGTTACTCAATTCTAATTTGTTTTTGGTCTGTAAATTTTCTCCTTGGGTTGTCTCTACCTTTCAGATTGTTCTGGAGGCTGATGGCTATCAGCCATATCTTATATCTCCAGAAAAAGGTCTGAGGTCTTTGATCAAAGGAGTGCTTGAACTTGCGAAAGAACCATCACGCCTTTGTGTAGATGAGGTAATTGAGTTATATGAAATTGTACTTTTACATGTCTGCATTTATATCATATAAGATGAACACAAATTCAAAAGTTCCTGTTTGATTGCCATGCATATTTTCTACATCTTCAATTTTCTACCCCCTTACATTTTATTCACAAAAAGAAGCACATGCTGGGAGTGTCTGCTAAATGAATTTTATTTTTTTAGTTATTTGATTTTGTTATATAATGACTTACAGTGTGTCATTTGCATCTACTCGTCTCTTCACCGTACTATTCTTTTCTGAAAATGCTTTTAAACTCCCATTAAAAACAATATTCAACTTCTCAAATCGGAGAAACAAAGTTATATTTAAATTATGTCTTTTCAGTTGTTAATATCCATACCTTACCATTTGGAAGCTAATAATATTCATTGTCACGAATATCATTTCTCCGGTTATAAATGTAAAGATCCAATATCTATTTTTGGGTAACCACATTGAGTTATGTCTATCGTTCAGTTCTTTCCTTTTACATGTGTTTTTCTGTTGCTTGGACAGGTTCACCGTGTACTGATGGATATAGTTTCTGCCGCTGCAAATGGCACGCCAGGGCTTGGAAGATATCCTCCTTTTAAGCAAGAGGTAGACATGCATTCTTTTGCTTCCCCTATTGCTATGTCACTTGATACACGCATATCGTGAGATTGACTTGGCTGCTTCGGGAAACATTTAGAGGTAAAGCCTTTACATTCATATCTACTGATAGGCTTCAAAGATTCCAGATCCACTATCCAAGTTGATTTGCATCATTCAGGGCATCCAAAAATAAAATGATCTTGACTTTCCTTGGCTACACATTAAGTAGCTACAAAAAATATATTGCCAAAATTAGCAAACTGAGATTTGGAGAGGAAATTGAGAATCCAAATTGATTAAATGCTCAAAGCATTATGCCTTATTGAGAAAAAGAGAAGACGGTACACCCCAATCAAGGGTGACACCCTTATTATATAGCATAGACACAATACATGTCCTAATAGGTGTCACGCCCCGCTTCCCAAAATACGCGGAAAAGGAGGCGCGACGAGAGTCGGCGACGTATATACGTAAGGAAAATACCCCACGTATACACGCTAAGCCTAAATGTAACCTGATCAAGCTATAAATAATCAATGGTCACTGCAATAATACATTTAAGACTACACAATGATAGCAGATGAATAATGACAAGAAGATGGCAGCTGAATGTGGTAAAGGAAAAATCATGAAAGTAACAGGAATATAACAGAAATGAGGATACCAGAAACAGAGAGGAACTCAAGCTCCTCGCATGACGTACAGTCTCGTCGAACACCTGCACATTAGAACAATCGTCCAATATCTGGACGTGCAAATCCAGGGTCGTCAGAACGCGACCATGGTGAGTGTGTGTGTAAAGGGGAAAGAGCTCGTGCAGAAGAAACAATGTGCATAAATAATAATAAGAACAACTGCAAATATAAGAGACTAAATAACAAGATGAATAACTGAACAATAATATACATGAAAGCAACACGAATAAAGATAGCAAGAATAAGAGTACAGGTACAAGACAAGTAAAATAACTGTAACAAACAACAGATGTCTAGGTGTATATCCTAGTAATATCACTAACCTAGTACATAATCTGGTCCTGGTTACAATCATGTGTCTGTCATAATGATATATAGACATACAATCAGGTGATTACGGTCAGTCACAACATCAACAGTTTATTATTAATTATGTCAGCGAACACCAATTGTCACATGTAATAGACGCATCCCATACTACGCCTACCACACATGCCAATCGATGCCCTTAAGTTATTGAAACTGATCGGTTGGAGACATTGTCCATGCTTTAGGTGGGTCCCGTGCATACCCGGGACCACGGCCCAGACTCCTGGCGCTGAACCAGGACCTACCGCAAGGTAGTCAGGAACATGTAAAACAGGAACAGGTACATGTATAACAGGAAACATGACGGGGTGCCAGTCACCCCACGGGAACCCTGCAGTGGAACCCTCTTTCGGCTGCGCAACCTAAATCCTAGGTCCACCCAAAATACGGACGCTGTCTCCTCCATCAATCTCCCCAATCCCAGTGTAAGTTGTTTACTATCATGTTTTAGTTTATCAAGATTATTTAATGTACATGTTACTTAAATCTCTGGGATGACTCAGTGGTAGTCACGGTAACAATATCAACATGTGAAAGTCAGGGTACCGGTATAACATGAGTATAAAATATCAAGGAACATGATACCGGTATAACAAGAATATATATAACAAGTGAACATGCGGGTGTTGTTACCGTGTAATAATATTTCCCACCAAATTTCAGTAACATGAACATGATAGTTGTCAGGTAGATATATTAAGATTTCTCAAGTGAATCAAGATATCCAGGCTGAGTAATGATCTACTGTCTAATAACTCTGAAGTACAACATTGCTGATATCAAATAGATCACTAACACAATAGCTCAATCTCTCAAAGTAATCAATGTCTAACATCATAACAAGTCCATATCAACATCTGAATGAATCATCATCAAGTCATCACCAATAAATGAATATCAAGTCTGGAAAGTACTCTACTTGAATATATCATCTCATCTTAATGCAGATCGGGCTTAATCATAAGGAATGTAAATCCAATGTCGTCTATAACTCAAGTTCCGTCCAACTCACAGTCCAACTCTGAAATAGTCCATGTACCCATCCAATTGTCATAATCTTTTAGTAAAGTAAGATCACATCCAAAATATCCTCGATCAGCTACCCTATAGAATAACTACTACTGATACTCAACATCAACGACATATCATCTAATGAATCTCAAATGCCAACAACGTCAATCTCATCTCAAAACAAGTCAGGCTCCAATATAAGGAACATAGTTTCTGGATAACCTCTAACTCAAGATCAATCTAAATCACAACTCAACTAATCCAGTCATATCTGATATGTCCTCAAATACTCAACTAATAAAGTCATGTCTAATTACTGATCATCCTTCAATGCAAATAACATAAGTCCCAGATCAATCCAAATCATGTCCAACACTCCTCGCAACTAACTCCGAATCCAGGATAATAAACAACTAGTAAAAGCTATCAAGAACACTAATATCATGGTGACGAAACATCAAGTCCATAAATGTCTAACATCAACTGCATTTGATCTATAATCTGTAGTATTCCTAAACAGTCTTATATTAGTGAAGACATCAGATATACTTGTCCACAATATCTAAAAGAGTTCCGGTCGGAAATAATCACCAATACATGAATGCCAAATTTGATAACTAATACAAACTATATCAACCTCAAATCGAGCCGAGTCAAGTCGTAGTCTAAGGGTATATCAAACTAAGCCCAAGCCAACAGGGACAAACTACCAACACATGAAATAATGCTAATGCAAGCAAATATCAACTACATGAATAAAGTGGACAATCGTAAATATTTAATGAAGCGGTACAAGTAATCAAACTGACAAAATATAACGGAAAGTCACATGAAATGATAAGATCAACATGTAAGGCATACCGACAACGGTAATGTAACGCCCCGATCCTGACGGGTACGGAGACGTCACTGCGACGTATATACGTAAGTCAGAAAATGCCCCCACGCATATACGCTAAGCAATAAGTACAACAAGAATCAGAGTACACGACTAAGCGTGGTATTCATACATATGCCAACTTAAAAAGTACAACTACAAAGCTATCACAGGATATGATAAAGTATTACACATTACATGTGTATTACATCACAACCAAGTCCAAAAGTAAGATTTACAATATAAACACAAAAAAAGCTCACGAGTTGGATGAAGATCCCGTGAGTCAAAATGGATAGGTCTGGCACGAAGAACAGGAACTAATCTGCCTGCTCACTAAAGAAAACTTGATCCTCTGTGGATGGCTCCACTTCGATCCAAGCTTCAGAACCTGAATATGCAAATCCAAGGGAGTCAAGATCTCATAACAAAAATCAGGCTACAGCCAAATGGCTAAGAGACATGAATAAGTAAGAGGGAACAGTATGATACATGTAAATCAGCAAGTAATAGGAGCATAAAGAGATAAGGTCTGCATATAAGGATCCACAGTTAGAATCTATTATTATTATTACTTGTCTTACTGTGATATCTAGCTATGTGACCCAGCGTCCCAGCGCACATAGATCCATATCCTAGTAAAGCAAGGTTGTTATTGGAAACCAGCGGTTGTATCGACGAACTATGTTTACAGTGGATCCCGTACATGCCCGGGATAACGGTCCAGGATTGTTCCGTTGCTTGATGACGGAAACCAGCCGCTAGGCTAACAGGAGGGACTTATGTATGCCCTTATCATGATGGTACCAGTAAGGAGGGAGCAAGCACTCCCCTCGGTCCCCTGGTGGCCCACAGGTCAGACCGGAACATGAGTTGCACAACATTCCTAAAACCACTGTAAACACGAACACATATCGATATCCGCATGTTTTCCCCCGACCCAATATAAGTTGGTCCATTTTATACAAAAGTCAAGTGTATCATGCTTGGTTCAAGTGATGGCATGATAAGTGGTGATATCCATTTATTAACAAGTTATGGAATGAGACTACACAATAATAAGTCATGAAGTAACAAGAAGTAATGTCCATCAAGTAACATGTCATGAAGTACCAGTTATGAAGCATAAACAAGGATAATATATCACATATGTATCAAGGTTACGATCCAATTTCAGAAAAGAAATCAACTATAACAAACAGCCTAAATTAGTCGACTAGGTGGAATGGTTAGTCGACTAATAGCTGTCTCTAGTCGACTAACAGTCTGGATTAGTCGACTGAAACTGGGTTCCAGAGAGTTGGATTCTGGTTTCAGGAAAAGTTAGTCGACTAGGTGGAAAGGTTAGTCGACTAACAGTGACTACAAGTCGACTATCAGATACTTAAGTCGACTAAATCTGGGATACAGAGAGTTGATGTTTTATTTCAGGAAAAAGTAGTCGACTAGGGAGGAATGGTTAGTCGACTAATAGTGGTTTCTAGTCGACTAACAGTCTGGATTAGTCGACTAAAACTGTGTTCCAGAAAAGGTTACGTTTCAAAAATAGATGGGTTAGTCGACTAATTCCTAGGTCAAGTCGACTAATCGTGGGGAAACAGAATACAAAACAGAATTTCTGATGGTTGTGTTTGATGGTCTAAAAACATGATTTTGATGACATATGTATACAAGATATGAAGATACAAGCATATTAGGAATTGATCAAGTCTTGGTGAGTAAAAATACTCACAAAGAACGGCTACTTGAAGCTTTACGAGTTCCGAAAAGGTTGTTGTCGACAATATCCCCAACTTGATCCTTGGCGATGTAAACGACGAAGAAAACTACGATCTCACTTCCAAAGTAGTGGTAGTTGAAGAGGAGATGGAGACTTAGGTGAGCTTTTGGAGTTGGTGGTGGAGTTTGAGAGGGAGGAGGATTTGGTGAGGGCTAAAGTCTTTGGTGAAATGAAGAAAAAGGAAAAGAAATGTAAAGGAAATGTTTATATAGGTTTTAGATTTTGTAAAGGAGTTGCAAATAAGGTAAATGAGAGGGGGTTTTTCGCAAATAGGGGAGGGGATGAGTGTCCCTCTTTTGGCCACTTGGCCGGCCATGGAAGAGAGAGAAAAAGAGGGGCATTTATGAGGAAGGGTGTGGAGTTTTGTGGAGTTGTTGGAAAATTAGAAAAGATTGGAATTTTTTTGGAAATTGGAATTCTTGTGGCTTGTGAAGGAAGGAAAGGAAAACAAGAGAAAGGAAAAAGGAAAAGAATTTATAAATGAAGATATTTTCTTGGACTTAGAAAATAAAATATAAAAAGACAAGTTCCCGGGTTTAAGTCGAAGATGCGGAAAACATTTCGGAAAATACCGAAATCGTCCGAAATTCAAGTATCTCGGAACGACTCGTAAATTTTACCAAAAATCAAGAATAATACATGAAGACTCATAGTGAAATCCGTTTTAAGAAATACTTTGTAGTTTTAAAACTAAAAATCCCGGAATCAGTTAGCTACCGACTCCGATGGAATTTTCATAAATTCATAAAATTCTCAGAAAAAGTATTTAGGTAAGAAATATAATTCTAAGAGAAAATGTCTAAAGGACTTTCTAGAAATTCCAAACCGTTTGCAAATTAAAAATCCGAGAATCGATCAGCGACACTGGTCGACACCGGTTTTGAAGAAATTCATTTTAATTCAGGAAAAATCCAGAAAATCATAGAAAATCTAATATATTGGAAAATAATATTTGAAATTGAAATCGGTCAAATACAGGAAGTAAATCGAAAAATACGATCGAAAAACTGAATACGCAACTAAGTACGTATTCCGGGAACGGGGTATTACAATCCATCCACCTTACAAAAATTTCGTCCTCGAAATTTCAGAAAGTGGAAGGTGACGGTAAAGAAGGATAACAGGAAGTGAAAGGCAGCAATAAAGAAGGATGAGAAGAAAGAGTTTTACCAATCAAGATGTGAAGAGTTGAGGATAACGCTCACGGATAACGTCCTCTCGTTCCCACGTGGCCTCTCCTGGCGCATGCCTGTTCCAAGACACCAACAGTAATGGTATAGCCTTATTCTTCAATGTCTTGACACTTCTGTCCAAAATGGCCATCGGTTGCTCTTGATAAGATAAATCCGGTTGTAGTTCCAGTTCGGAGTGATCCAGGATATGACTATCATCCTTGACATACTTCCTCAACTGTGATCCGTGGAATACATTGTGAACTCCGTCCAACGATGGCGGTAATGCCAATCGGTAAGACACATCTCCCACACGGTCCAAAATCTCGAATGGGCCGATATATCTCGGACTAAGCTTTCCACGAGTACCGAACCGGATTACTCCTTTTGTAGGTGATATCTTCAAAAACACATGATTTCCTGTCTGGAATTCCAATGGCCTTCTCTGTGTGTCAGCCCAACTCTTCTGCCGACTCTGTGCTGCTCTGAGATGGTCTCTGATGATTCTGACTTTCTCTGTTGTCTGAATCAGGATCTCCGGCCCCAAAAGTCTCCTCTCACCGACTTCATCCCAACAAATCGGTGACCTACACTTCCTTCCATACAATGCTTCAAATGGTGCCATCTTGATACTTGCCTGATAGCTGTTATTATAAGAAAATTCAGCCAAGTGAAGATGATCTTCCCATGATCCCTGGAATTCAATCATGCAAGCCCGCAACATGTCTTCAAGAATCTGGATAGTCCTTTCAGATTGTCCGTCTGTCTGGGGGTGATAGGAAGTACTGAATTTCAGACGAGTTCCTAGACTTTCTTGGAGACTTTCCCAGAAATGTGATCTGAATCTTGTGTCTCTGTCTGATACAATACTAACTGGAACTCCATGTAGACGAACTATCTCCTTCATGTACTTGTCTGCCAAAACCTCTGTTGTCTGGCCTTCCCTGAACGGTATGAAGTGAGCCGACTTGGTGAGGCGATCAATGATTACCCATACAGCATTATTACCCTTGGGACTCCGAGGTAATGCCGTAACAAAATCCATAGTGATGTGCTCCCACTTCCATTCGGGTATAGGTAAGGGTCGTAGAAGTCCAGCTGATCTCTGATGCTCTATCTTTATCTGCTGACAGACTAAGCACTTGGCTACATACTGAGCTATCTCCCTTTTCATAGCATTCCACCAAAATTGCTTCTTTATGTCTTGGTACATCTTGGTTCCCCCTGGGTGTATGGAATAGGCTGAACTGTGTGCTTCTGCCAGAATCTTCTGTCTAACTTCTCCTTGGGGAACACAAAGTCTGCTACCAAAATATAATGTACCATCTGGATGAATACAGATATCAGTCCTCAATCCTGCCTCTACTTGAGCTCGGAATTTCTGCAATCTGGGGTCTTCCTTCTGAGCTTCTTGATCTCATCCAATAATGCTGACTGAATCTGCAAGGTCATGAACTGTCCTGCCTTATCAACTCCTTGTACCAACATTAAGTCCAATCTGATGATGTCTTGAATCAACTCCTTCTGCTGAGTGAGTTGGACAAGCACTCTATTCTCTGGCTTCCTGCTCAGTGCATCTGGTACTGTATTGACCTTGCCCGGATGATACCGCAAGTCAATATCATAGTCCGCCATCAATTCAAGCCACCTCCTCTGCCTCATGTTCAACTCTTTCTGTGAGAAAATATACTTGAGGCTCTTGTGATCCGTGTATATCAACACTTTGTCTCCCAGAAGATAATGCCTCCAGACCTTTAAGGCAAATATCACAGCTGCTAACTCCAAGTCATGAGTCGGGTAATTCCGCTCATGAGTCTTCAGTTGCCTTGATGCATAAGCTATAACATGATCATGTTGCATTAGTACACATCCCAGGCCTTTTCCTGATGCATCACTGAAGATGACCATCCCTCCTCTTCCTGAGGGAGTCTTCAAGATTGGAGCTGAAATGAGTCTCTGCTTCAGTTGCTCAAATGCCATAGTACATTCTTCTGTCCATATGTACCTTTCTCCTTTCCGAGTGAGCTGGGTTAACGGAGCTGCAATCCTAGAGAAATCTTGGACAAAGCGTCGGTAATATCCGGCTAGTCCCAGAAAACTCTTAATCTCAGTCACCGTCCTCGGAATTGGCCAATCTCTCACCGCCTGGACTTTGCTGGGGTCAACTGAAATTCCTTCTGCTGAAACTATGTGTCCAAGGAAGGCTATACTGTCTAACCAGAAATTACACTTGCTCCTCTTCGCATGAAGCTGCTCCTGCTGGAGAGTCTGCAATACAATCCTCAAGTGTTCTGCATGCTCCCTGTTGTCCTTTGAATAGATCAGGATGTCATCTATAAAAACAACAACGAACTGATCCAAGTAGGGCGAGAACACTCTGTTCATCAAATCCATGAAAACTGCAGGGGCATTGGTGACTCCGAAAGGCATAACTAGAAACTCATAGTGGCCATAACGGGTCCTGAATGCCGTCTTCGGAATATCCTCCTTCCTCACCCTAAGCTGATGGTAACCCGATTGTAAATCTAGTTTAGAGAATACACGGGCTCCATGAAGCTGATCAAACAGATCATCAATCCTTGGTAAGGGATACTTGTTCTTGATGGTAACTTTGTTCAATTCTCTATAATCAATACAAAGCCTTTTACCACCATCCTTCTTGTTTGCCAATAATACTGGAGCTCCCCATGGTGAAGTGCTTGGCCGAATCAATCCCTTATCAGAGTATTCCTGCAGCTGCTTCTTTAGAATCTCTAACTCCGTCGGTGCCATCCTGTACGGAGCCTTGGATATAGGAGCTGCTCCAGGCACAGTATCAATAGAAAACTCAATCATCCTTTCAGGTGGCAGTCCTGAGATCTCAGCAAACACCTCTGGGAATTCATCCCACACCGGTACTCCCTTCTGAATCTCCGAAGTAGACATCCGAGTCTTTCTCTTGGTAGACTTCACTTCTCCATTAAATTGGAACTCCGGTTGAAGAGGGATTCTGAAATTGATCTTCTTCTCCCTACAGTCAATCACTGCATAGTACTGACTGAGCCAGGTCATGCCTAAGATTACGTCGTACCCTTTGGTGTCTAGTACGATCATATCTATGGCCAAGGTCTTATCACAAAGTTCTACTGGACAATCAGCACAAACTCTAGAAGATATGACTACTCCATTCCCAGTACTAATCTCCCATTTGTGGTCTAATGATCTAACAGGTATAGAATGCAATGCCACAAAATGTTCTGAGATATAACAATGGGAAGCACCTGAATCGAAGAGAGCGAGAACAGGTTTTGAATGAACTCTGATGTTACCTGTTATCACTTCCTCTGAAGTCCCAGCCTCTTCTTCCGTCAAATTGAAGGCTTGTCCCCTTCCACGCCCTGCTGCAGTCCTAGCTCCTCTCTGGACTGGGCGAATAGCTTGCTGTGAGGGAGGGGGAATGGCTCTCTTCATCATCGGTCCTTGGTTCCTCTGTCCAAGTGGCCCTGGAAGTGATCTCTGTCCATTTGGTCCCGGTAGTGCTGGCAAAGCTTGGCCGGCTATCCCCATTCTCCTGTGTGGACAGGCTTCGATGGAATGGTCTCGGGAACCACACACCAAACATAACCCATTTGCCCTACGGCAATTCTGACGAATATGGCCTGGTTTCTGACAATAGCTGCAGAAGGAAAAAGGTTGGGCCGTCTGGTAAGGAGCTGGTCTGAATGGTTGCCTCACTGTCTGAACCTTTGCTGCTCTGTAAGGGCCTCCTCTTCCCATTGGTGCAAATGGCCTCTTCATGGCCTGGTTCCTCATCTGGTTCTCTTGCTTCTTCTCCAGTCCACGCTCTACCTCCCGAGCTATGGTGAGAACTTCTGAATAAGTCTTCAGCTGCTGGGGCATTAGGAAGACTTGGATATCCATCTGCAAGCCCTGCTGGAATCTGCTTGCCCGCTTCTCCTCATCCGTCACCATGTACGGAGCAAAGCGGCTAAGTCTGAGAAACTCCGCGGCATACTCATCCACGGACTTGTTCCCTTGTTGAAGTCGGATAAACTGCTCTTCCATGTCCTTCTGAGCAGTGGCAGGGAAGAATCTGCTATAGAAACTCTTGGAGAATGTGTCCCAGGTGACAGGCTTCTCCAATCTGGCCTCCTCAGCTAGCCACCAAGTTCTAGCTATATCTTTTAACTGAATCTTGGCGACCTCCACTTGGTTCTCCTTTGGTACTCGGGCTGCGTTCAGTAGATCTGATGTATCTGTCAGCCATTGCTCTGCATCCAGGGGTTTCTCTTCACCCGTAAATATGGCTGGCTGCAGCCGCCTGAAGTCTGAAATATTCCCCGGCCTCTGTTCTTTTGGAGCTGCTAACTCTTGCCGGAGAAGTTCCGTCTGTTGCTGCTGGTTCTCCATCATCGTCTGAATGACCCTCAGAATATCGGTATTCTCTCCAGTGGGTCCATTCGATGCTTGCCCAGAGTGGTTACGACCCGTCCTTCTCTCCATATCGAGTTAGGAAAAGATAACTAGAATTTGGAAACAAATGGAATGAGTTTAGGACACAAGGGAAGGAATCAAGAAGGACTCGATAACTTTGTACATTGTAGTTGGCAATAGCAAATTACAGTAATTTGCTGCTTAATTGTACTATAGGTGTGAGAGCCTAGGCTCTGATACCAACCTGTAACGCCCCGATCCTGACGGGTATGGAGACGTCACTGCGACGTATATACGTAAGTCAGAAAATGCCCCCACGCATATACGCTAAGCAATAAGTACAACAAGAATCAGAGTACACGACTAAGCGTGGTATTCATACATATGCCAACTTAAAAAGTACAACTACAAAGCTATCACAGGATATGATAAAGTATTACACATTACATGTGTATTACATCACAACCAAGTCCAAAAGTAAGATTTACAATATAAACACAAAAAAAGCTCACGAGTTGGATGAAGATCCCGTGAGTCAAAATGGATAGGTCTGGCACGAAGAACAGGAACTAATCTGCCTGCTCACTAAAGAAAGCTTGATCCTCTGTGGATGGCTCCACTTCGATCCAAGCTTCAGAACCTGAATATGCAAATCCAAGGGAGTCAAGATCTCATAACAAAAATCAGGCTACAACCAAATGGCTAAGAGACATGAATAAGTAAGAGGGAACAGTATGATACATGTAAATCAGCAAGTAATAGGAGCATAAAGAGATAAGGTCTGCATATAAGGATCCACAGTTAGAATCTATTATTATTATTACTTGTCTTACTGTGATATCTAGCTATGTGACCCAGCGTCCCAGCGCACATAGATCCATATCCTAGTAAAGCAAGGTTGTTATTGGAAACCAGCGGTTGTATCGACGAACTATGTTTACAGTGGATCCCGTACATGCCCAAGATAACGGTCCAGGATTGTTCCGTTGCTTGATGACGGAAACCAGCCGCTAGGCTAACAGGAGGGACTTATGTATGCCCTTATCATGATGGTACCAGTAAGGAGGGAGCAAGCACTCCCCTCGGTCCCCTGGTGGCCCACAGGTCAGACCGGAACATGAGTTGCACAACATTCCTAAAACCACTGTAAACACGAACACATATCGATATCCGCATGTTTTCCTCCGACCCAATATAAGTTGATCCATTTTATACAAAAGTCAAGTGTATCATGCTTGGTTCAAGTGATGGCATGATAAGTGGTGATATCCATTTATTAACAAGTTATGGAATGAGACTACACAATAATAAGTCATGAAGTAACAAGAAGTAATGTCCATCAAGTAACATGTCATGAAGTACCAGTTATGAAGCATAAACAAGGATAATATATCACATATGTATCAAGGTTACGATCCAATTTCAGAAAAGAAATCAACTATAACAAACAGCCTAAATTAGTCGACTAGGTGGAATGGTTAGTCGACTAATAGCTGTCTCTAGTCGACTAACAGTCTGGATTAGTCGACTGAAACTGGGTTCCAGAGAGTTGGATTCTGGTTTCAGGAAAAGTTAGTCGACTAGGTGGAAAGGTTAGTCGACTAACAGTGACTACAAGTCGACTATCAGATACTTAAGTCGACTAAATCTGGGATACAGAGAGTTGATGTTTTATTTCAGGAAAAAGTAGTCGACTAGGGAGGAATGGTTAGTCGACTAATAGTGGTTTCTAGTCGACTAACAGTCTGGATTAGTCGACTAAAACTGTGTTCCAGAAAAGGTTACGTTTCAAAAATAGATTGGTTAGTCGACTAATTCCTAGGTCAAGTCGACTAATCGTGGGGAAACAGAATACAAAACAGAATTTCTGATGGTTGTGTTTGATGGTCTAAAAATATGATTTTGATGACATATGTATACAAGATATGAAGATACAAGCATATTAGGAATTGATCAAGTCTTGGTGAGTAAAAATACTCACAAAGAACGGCTACTTGAAGCTTTACGAGTTCCGAAAAGGTTGTTGTCGACAATATCCCCAACTTGATCCTTGGCGATGTAAACGACGAAGAAAACTACGATCTCACTTCCAAAGTAGTGGTAGTTGAAGAGGAGATGGAGACTTAGGTGAGCTTTTGGAGTTGGTGGTGGAGTTTGAGAGGGAGGAGGATTTGGTGAGGGCTAAAGTCTTTGGTGAAATGAAGAAAAAGGAAAAGAAATGTAAAGGAAATGTTTATATAGGTTTTAGATTTTGTAAAGGAGTTGCAAATAAGGTAAATGAGAGGGGGTTTTTCGCAAATAGGGGAGGGGATGAGTGTCCCTCTTTTGGCCACTTGGCCGGCCATGGAAGAGAGAGAAAAAGAGGGGCATTTATGAGGAAGGGTGTGGAGTTTTGTGGAGTTGTTGGAAAATTAGAAAAGATTGGAATTTTTTTGGAAATTGGAATTCTTGTGGCTTGTGAAGGAAGGAAAGGAAAACAAGAGAAAGGAAAAAGGAAAAGAATTTATAAATGAAGATATTTTCTTGGACTTAGAAAATAAAATATAAAAAGACAAGTTCCCGGGTTTAAGTCGAAGATGCGGAAAACATTTCGGAAAATACCGAAATCGTCCGAAATTCAAGTATTTCGGAACGACTCGTAAATTTTACCAAAAATCAAGAATAATACATGAAGACTCATAGTGAAATCCGTTTTAAGAAATACTTTGTAGTTTTAAAACTAAAAATCCCGGAATCAGTTAGCTACCGACTCCGATGGAATTTTCATAAATTCATAAAATTCTCAGAAAAAGTATTTAGGTAAGAAATATAATTCTAAGAGAAAATGTCTAAAGGACTTTCTAGAAATTCCAAACCGTTTGCAAATTAAAAATCCGAGAATCGATCAGCGACACTGGTCGACACCGGTTTTGAAGAAATTCATTTTAATTCAGAAAAATCCAGAAAATCATAGAAAATCTAATATATTGGAAAATAATATTTGAAATTGAAATCGGTCAAATACAGGAAGTAAATCGAAAAATACGATCGAAAAACTGAATACGCAACTAAGTACGTATTCCGGGAACGGGGTATTACAGGTAAATACACAAAAACAAACACTCACATGAAATGACGCAGTTTCGGAACCGAATCTCCGTCTGGTCTTCACTGCACGAACCGGTACTGGTCTACGAACCATCCCAAGCATCGGTCTTCGAATCCCCATAGTATCGGGTCCACAACGACACGAACCTGAATCGGGTCCGGGTCTCCTGTAACTTGTCCGGTCTCACCAAACAAATCCGAAATGCTGTAGCACGCAACCAATACATACAAATAAATATAAATGCATACTAAGCACTCACACGTGCATACGGACGCATACGGGTATACCCACATACACATGCATATACACGTATAAACATATACTTACATACATATATATACATAAACCCACCTTTACATAAATATATAAATATATAAATATATACATTAATAGAAACTCACACACACCATGCAAAAAGCCCCACACATAAATGATTTCCCACCTACACACCCACGCATGCATCCAAAAGCCCACCTATGTACACACCAATAACAATTTAATGGACTTCTCAATTATTACACAAATGCCACCATACAATTTAAGGTAAACTAACCTCGAGCCGATTTGCGGCGCACCGACGGAGGCTCCGACGGAGGCGTCCGGGGCCGCGGAGGGTGTCATTGGATAGAGCAACTCGCCGTGAAGGGCGTGGGTGCGTTCGCTCTCGCCAACGGTGATCCACGGCGACACGCGGAGTGCCGGAAAATGGCTCGGAGGAAGGATATTTCCCGTACACAATAAAACACATGAATTAATATATACCCATGATATAAACATTATACATGAAAATAACAGGGAAGAGGAGAGAGCTCACGCACCTAGGCATGCTCTTGAACACGTCCCCAATGAAATTTCCTCCAAAACGGCTCAAATGGGATAATCCTTGATTATTAATTCTCAAGCATACACCAAGCACCATACCACCTCCACTTCCTTTAAATTAATCACCACATGCACTTGTACATAATAAAACAGCAGGCTTTCCATCATGGCTCTTCCTTTTCCAGAAAACCATCAAAACATGGGAATTTGCAAATAGCACAAGCATGGATATTGACCAATCAACACTTGTAAAATGAAGTGGTTGAGCATTACCTCCACATGCAACGTCCTCTCTCCCTTTTTGTTGAATTGGCGCTGGGCTGTCCGAGGGTGAGACGCGGCAACAAAGAGGAAACTCGGCCTTGATGGCTGCTGGTCTTCCTTCCAATCGAGCTCGTGGCGAAAAGAGAGAGAAGCAAGGGCTATGATTTTGGGGGGCTGCCGCGGGAATTTGGGTGGGCTCCGGTATGCTGCGGCTTGGTGGAGATCTGAACGGTGATGAAGGAGATGGGGATCTCATGGGCAGCCGGCTGAGGGTTTGCAGAGGAAGAAGAGAGGTTAGAGATTAGGTTTAGGGTTTTAGTTAAGTTTATATAGGAGGGGTTATAATGGGCATGGGTTGTTGGGTTTTATAATGTGGGTATTGGTTGGATTGAGATAATGGGTATAGATAAAGGGTTATGGGTTAATGAGTTTAGAAAATCAAGAAATAGAAATGGGTATGGGCTAAAAAGATAATGGGTAGGAACATGGATCAAAGGGAATAGAACAATGATACCACTACTAATAACAAACATATAATAATAAAATAAAATAATAACAATAAGAATAATAACAACAGTAATAATAATAGTAATTTGTAATGTAACTCAAGTTAATAAATATTAATAATATCACCAGTAAATTAAAATAAATACTTTAGAAAATTAAAAATTCCAGTATTTTAGATTAGGGATATTACATTCTACCCACCTTAATAAAAATTTCGTCCTCGAAATTTCAATAAAGCGGGGAATGATAAAAATCAAGTTAGGAAGAAGATGAAGCTTCCATACCACTTCTCACTGCATCAAGACTTCACCACGCTTCCGCTGCGCGCTCTGATTTCCGGTACCGGCTTCAACAAGGAGTAACCAATCTCAAGAGATAGAATTAGGAGAAATGAATAGGAAAGAAGGATGAAATCAAGATGGACATCCAAATCACTCTAAATGAAGTGTTGGAATCATGGATATCAACAGATCAAGAGTAGAATTCCAAAGGGAGGATGATTAATTCCAAATGGAGTCAAAATTATCATGTGAATAGTATATGTATATTGCAGTGTAAGTATAACTTATTCAAGTTACCGGTAAGAACTAGGTCTCTCTTGCGAAACAAGAGTCAAAATTCAAGATCGCAAGTCGAAAACCTAGGCTCTGATACCACTCAACCCTGTCACGCCCCGCTTCCCAAAATACGCGGAAAAGGAGGCGCGACGAGAGTCGGCGACGTATATACGTAAGGAAAATACCCCACGTATACACGCTAAGCCTAAATGTAACCTGATCAAGCTATAAATAATCAATGGTCACTGCAATAATACATTTAAGACTACACAATGATAGCAGATGAATAATGATAAGAAGATGGCAGCTGAATGTGGTAAAGGAAAAATCATGAAAGTAACAAGAATATAACAGAAATGAGGATACCAGAAACAGAGAGGAACTCAAGCTCCTCGCATGACGTACAGTCTCGTCGAACACCTGCACATTAGAACAATCGTCCAATATCTGGACGTGCAAATCCAGGGTCGTCAGAACGCGACCATGGTGAGTGTGTGTGTAAAGGGGAAAGAGCTCGTGCAGAAGAAACAATGTGCATAAATAATAATAAGAACAACTGCAAATATAAGAGACTAAATAACAAGATGAATAACTGAACAATAATATACATGAAAGCAACACGAATAAAGATAGCAAGAATAAGAGTATAGGTACAAGACAAGTAAAATAACTGTAACAAACAACAGATGTCTAGGTGTATATCCTAGTAATATCACTAACCTAGTACATAATCTGGTCCTGGTTACAATCATGTGTCTGTCATAATGATATATAGACATACAATCAGGTGATTACGGTCAGTCACAACATCAACAGTTTATTATTAATTATGTCAGCGAACACCAATTGTCACATGTAATAGACGCATCCCATACTACGCCTACCACACATGCCAATCGATGCCCTTAAGTTATTGAAACTGATCGGTTGGAGACATTGTCCATGCTTTAGGTGGGTCCCGTGCATACCCGGGACCACGGCCCAGACTCCTGGCGCTGAACCAGGACCTACCGCAAGGTAGTCAGGAACATGTAAACAGGAACATGTACATGTATAACAGGAAACATGACGGGGTGCCAGTCACCCCACGGGAACCCTGCAGTGGAACCCTCTTTCGGCTGCGCAACCTAAATCCTAGGTCCACCCAAAATACGGACGCTGTCTCCTCCATCAATCTCCCCAATCCCAGTGTAAGTTATTTACTATCATGTTTTAGTTTATCAAGATTATTTAATGTACATGTTACTTAAATCTCTGGGATGACTCAGTGGTAGTTACGGTAACAATATCAACATGTGAAAGTCAGGGTACCGGTATAACAGGAGTATAAAATATCAAGGAACATGATACCGGTATAACAGGAATATATATAACAAGTGAACATGCGGGTGTTGTTACCGTGTAATAATATTTTCCCAGCAAATTTCAGTAACATGAACATGATAGTTGTCAGGTAGATATATTAAGATTTCTCAAGTGAATCAAGATATCCAGGCTGAGTAATGTCTACTGTCTAATAACTCTGAAGTACAACATTGCTGATATCAAATAGATCACTAACACAATAGCTCAATCTCTCAAAGTAATCAATGTCTAACATCATAATAAGTCCATATCAACATCTGAATGAATCATCAAGTCATCACCAATAAATGAATATCAAGTCTGGAAAGTACTCTACTTGAATATATCATCTCATCTTAATGCAGATCGGGCTTAATCATAAGGAATGTAAATCCAATGTCGTCTATAACTCAAGTTCCGTCCAACTCACAGTCCAACTCTGAAATAGTCCATGTACCCATCCAATTGTCATAATCTTTTAGTAAAGTAAGATCACATCCAAAATATCCTCGATCAGCTACCCTATAGAATAACTACTACTGATACTCAACATCAACGACATATCATCTAATGAATCTCAAATGCCAACAACGTCAATCTCATCTCAAAACAAGTCAGGCTCCAATATAAGGAACATAGTTTCTGGATAACCTCTAACTCAAGATCAATCTAAATCACAACTCAACTAATCCAGTCATATCTGATATGTCCTCAAATACTCAACTAATAAAGTCATGTCTAATTACTGATCATCCTTCAATGCAAATAACATAAGTCCTAGATCAATCCAAATCATGTCCAACACTCCTCGCAACTAACTCCGAATTCAGGATAATAAACAACTAGTAAAAGCTATCAAGAACACTAATATCATGGTGACGAAACATCAAGTCCATAAATGTCTAACATCAACTGCATTTGATCTATAATCTGTAGTATTCCTAAACAGTCTTATATTAGTGAAGACATCAGATATACTTGTCCACAATATCTAAAAGAGTTCCGGTCGGAAATAATCACCAATACATGAATGCCAAATTTGATAACTAATACAAACTATATCAACCTCAAGATCGAGCCGAGTCAAGTCGTAGTCTAAGGGTATATCAAACTAAGCCCAAGCCAACAGGGACAAACTACCAACACATGAAATAATGCTAATGCAAGCAAATATCAACTACATGAATAAAGTGGACAATCGTAAATATTTAATGAAGCGGTACAAGTAATCAAACTGACAAAATATAACGGAAAGTCACATGAAATGATAAGATCAACATGTAAGGCATACTGACAACGGTAAATACACAAAAACAAACACTCACATGAAATGACGCAGTTTCGGAACCGAATCTCCGTCTGGTCTTCACTGCACGAACCGGTACTGGTCTACGAACCATCCCATGCATCGGTCTTCGAATCCCCATAGTATCGGGTCCACAACGACACGAACCTGAATCGGGTCCGGGTCTCCTGTAACTTGTCCGGTCTCACCAAACAAATCCGAAATGCTGTAGCACGCAACCAATACATACAAATAAATATAAATGCATACTAAACACTCACACGTGCATACGGACGCATACGGGTATACCCACATACACATGCATATACACGTATAAACATATACTTACATACATATATATACATAAACCCACCTTTACATAAATATATAAATATATAAATATATACATTAATAGAAACTCACACACACCATGCAAAAAGCCCCACACATAAATGATTTCCCACCTACACACCCACGCATGCATCCAAAAGCCCACCTATGTACACACCAATAACAATTTAATGGACTTCTCAATTATTACACAAATGCCACCATACAATTTAAGGTAAACTAACCTCGAGCCGATTTGCGGCGCACCGACGGAGGCTCCGACGGAGGCGTCCGGGGCCGCGGAGGGTGTCATTGGATAGAGCAACTCGCCGTGAAGGGCGTGGGTGCGTTCGCTCTCGCCAACGGTGATCCACGGCGACACGCGGAGTGCCGGAAAATGGCTCGGAGGAAGGATATTTCCCGTACACAATAAAACACATGAATTAATATACACCCATGATATAAACATTATACATGAAAATAACAGGGAAGAGGAGAGAGCTCACGCACCTAGGCATGCTCTTGAACACGTCCCCAATGAAATTTCCTCCAAAACGGCTCAAATGGGATAATCCTTGATTATTAATTCCCAAGCATACACCAAGCACCATACCACCTCCACTTCCTTTAAATTAATCACCACATGCACTTGTACATAATAAAACAGCAAGCTTTCCATCATGGCTCTTCCTTTTCCAGAAAACCATCAAAACATGGGAATTTGCAAATAGCACAAGCATGGATATTGACCAATCAACACTTGTAAAATGAAGTGGTTGAGCATTACCTCCACATGCAACGTCCTCTCTCCCTTTTTGTGAATTGGCGCTGGGCTGTCCGAGGGTGAGACGCGGCAACAAAGAGGAAACTCGGCCTTGATGGCTGCTGGTCTTCCTTCCAATCGAGCTCGTGGCGAAAAGAGAGAGAAGCAAGGGCTATGATTTTGAGGGGCTGCCGCGGGAATTTGGGTGGGCTCCGGTGTGCTGCGGCTTGGTGGAGATCTGAACGGTGATGAAGGAGATGGGGATCTCATGGGCAGCCGGCTGAGGGTTTGCAGAGGAAGAAGAGAGGTTAGAGATTAGGTTTAGGGTTTTAGTTAAGTTTATATAGGAGGGGTTATAATGGGCATGGGTTGTTGGGTTTTATAATGTGGGTATTGGGTTGGATTGAGATAATGGGTATAGATAAAGGGTTATGGGTTAATGAGTTTAGAAAATCAAGAAAATAGAAATGGGTATGGGCTAAAAAGATAATGGGTAGGAACATGGATCAAAGGGAATAGAACAATGATACCACTACTAATAACAAACATAATAATAATAAAATAAAATAATAACAATAAGAATAATAACAACAGTAATAATAATAGTAATTTGTAATGTAACTCAAGTTAATAAATATTAATAATATCACCAGTAAATTAAAATAAATACTTTAGAAAATTAAAAATTTTAGTATTTTAGATTAGGGATATTACAATAGGAATATGAAACTACAGAATAATAGACAAGACCTTAAAATTATAGAATTATCCTTACAATACTTCAATACTCTCAGTCAAACTGGAGCATAGCATAGATATTAATCATACCTGGCTTGCTATAAAAAGGAGAAAAACTCTCCCAGACTAACTTTTAGTAAAGGTATCACCAACCTAACAACTAGACGTAGTAAACAAAGCGACTGTGTGATATTGCATGACAATGTTTCTAATACAATATGCTTTGCTCATGAGAAGTAGGATTATAGGCAATGTATATATTACATAACTACTTGTTTGACACAATGCATTACCATCGATTTGTTGTAGAAGACTCAATTCATGAAGAAGAGATTGAATCCACAACAACTCACGCTATATGAGCGATGGTTATGTGTTATGTCAACACTGGAATAAGCAACAATATTTTTTTTTTTGCTATGCATGCCACCAGATAAAAGTAAAAAAAAAACCCGCAGAAGAATGAAGATTAAGAGGATCATGAGCCTAATCACTATTAAAATAACTCACAGTATCCAAATGAGAAGAAATGTGATAATACAATTCTTTACCAAGAGTCCTCTGAAGATATCTCAAGATACGACAAGTAATAGCCTGATGAAGCTAATGCGGACTCTGCATGTACTGGCATCATAAGTAATATCAAGACAAATGACTGGCGAATAAAACTAATTACCAATCAACCGCCGGTATCGTCCTGAACCAGCAAGAGGCTTCCCTAGGTGTTGCTCGAAACAAATATTAGGATGCATAGGAGTGTCAATACGTTTAGATCCTAACATATATTTTCCAATATATCAATAAGACACTTTATTTGAGACAAAGAAAAACTTGTCTTGAATCGGGCAACCTTTGTTCCAAGAAAATACCTCATCCTTTATATGAAAATGAGAACTCATATAAACTTTCAATTGAATAATACTATAATGATCCTGCCCAGAGACAATAATATCATTAACATACAACAGTGATCATAAGAGAATGTTACACAAATATAGAATAATCAAAAAAGCTTCTTCACAAGTCTTAAGCAACAACAATGTTGAATTTATCAAAACTGTGTTCGCAGAGTCTGCTTCAAGCCATAATTAACCTTTTTGAACTCACATGCCTTGTTACCCTCCCCGAATCTTATAGCTAGGAAGTTGAAGCATATACACCTCCTAAAGGTCATCACGTAAAAACAATTTTTTCATATTGAATTGATGTATAAGTCACTGCTTCACTTCAACAACTAATAAAAGAATTCAAACATAAATTAAACGAGCTATCGGAGAGGTCTCAGAATAATCAGTGATGAAAGAAGAATAATGGCGCCTCTAAACACTCAACTGCCCATCACGGAGAGATTTGACACTATATATCAACGATAGCCAATACCTTTTTCCCACTTGTAAAGGAGTTAATTTCTATGTTTCCATAGTACGCAAAGCAATCATCACTTCCATGCATAGCACTTTTCCAACTGGGATCTGTCGAAGCATCATGACAAGACTTAGGAAGAGAAACAGAAAACTAGGTGGTGGCAAAACTAAAATATACTGACAATAATGAAAGAAAGATAACACTCCGGAAAGAGGTGTTCAGTACAAAAATGGATACCATTATGAATAGCTATTGGAAGCGTAAACTCTTCATTAGAAGAGTTGATTGGATAGGGGACAAATTAGCTAATTTTAGGAGTATTCTTCTTTCAACATCAATAAACCTTAAGTGGTCGAAGTCTTCAAACGGAAGTGGTACAGGAAGTAGAGGACAAGAAGTGATAAAAGAGTAGTAGTATTGGGAGATATTGAAAAATATGGTGTATCTTCAAAGAAAGTAACATTGACACATACCACATACTTTCTACCAATGGGACTACAACACTTGTGACCCTTTCACATACAAGAATATTTTAGAAAAACACATTTAAGTACATGTGGATCAAGCTTATCGCGACCATGATCTAGAATATGAACAAGAACACAAACACACAAAAGTCTTTAGAGGAAAATCAAATAATTTCCTATCAGGATGTAGAATAGAGTCACCACTCAGAACACGAAGGAATCTTATAAATAAGTCACAAGCAATAAGCACAATATCAATCCAAAAATAGTCGGAAACATGCATATGAATCATTAACATTCTTAGGCTTCTCGCAGTATCAAGTAAATGATGATTTTTTATTTAGCAACACCATTCTGTAAAGGTTTATACGAAGATGAAGTTTGATGAATTATACCATGAGAAACACAATAATTTTGAAAAGCATGTTGAACATATTTTAAAGCATTATCGAAGCATAAAATCATAAGGGAACAATTAAATTAATTGCTAATCTTATGAAACTTTTGAAAAATGAGGGAATTTCAAAACGATCTTTCATTAAAAATAATAAAGTCATGAAAATCAATAAAAGTTATGAAATAAAAACTAGATGCACTTTTTACCTGAGTAGGGCTCCAAATTTCAGTATGAACAACTTCAAGTGGAGCACTGCATCTATTAAGTATCTTAAAATAAAAGGATGACTGACAATATTTGTCAAACTGGCACGACTTACACTGCAAGAAGAGATACAATTAATTGAAAGAGTTGACTATTTTAGTGAAGTATGACCTAGATGGAAGTTATTGTTGTCGCAGACTCATCACATGCAAGAACAGAAACATTTACTTTGGGTTGACTACCGTACTAAAGATAATACAAGCCATTATGCTCGTACCCTCACCAATTACCTTCTTTGTTTGAAGGTCCTTAAAGGTACAAGAACTAGGAAAGAACATTGTAGAATAATTTAAGAGTTTTTGTCAAACAATTCACGGATAAAAGATTGAAAGGAACATGACGAACATGATCAACACTAGATAATATGAGAGAAGAGTTGAGATTGCTAATACATTTTGAACTACCATTAAAAAAACAATAGAAGGTACAAAATATGATATATGAGAAATGGGAAAGATGGTAGATGTACTAGTTATGCGGATTGACACAACGGAAACAATGATCCAAGAAGAGAGAAATGCCATCACCTAAATAAGAAATACCTATATGTGACAAAGTGGTCTCAAGCAGAGACTAAATGCAGCATAATATAAGATTTATACTTAAGTTTAGATAGTCATAAGAACAATCACCAGAGTGAACAGAACAACAGACTTGTATGAGTAGACTAGGAGGATTCGGGGGAGAGAAGTCATGACTATCATACAAATAAGTAGCTCAAGAAGGCTATGAAAGTTTTCCATGCAACTGCCAAAAATAGTCACTGATATGTTTGCTCCAGCTATAATAGGTATACTTGAGAATCACTTTGGCCACAGGAAAACCAAATTCTTTGTCCTCTAAAAGATGAACCATGACCATGAGAAGACGTATAATGTCCTCGAGACGTGGTATTTCAGCGAGTTTCAAGGCAGAGCCTTCAATAGGAGAGGGATCATAAGGTGTACCAGAAGATCTATATTCTGAGATAGTTGTGACAAAGTTGTCTGGACTTCACTCGCCAGGAGGTGTCGTTGTAGTGGTTTTAGTTGAGAGAAAATTGAACATAATTCTCATTGATGCTTCTTAAGAAGTTCAAAATCATTAGTCACAAGACGATATAGATTAAGTTCATATATCATACCTTTGAAGTTGTAGTGGTAATCTTCCAAAAGCGTATAGAGACTAATCGAATCCTCATACACATCAAAAACTCTATATGCATTTTTTCTCATGAAATAAGCATCACAAACAACTTATCTTCCTTTGCAGTGTCTAGAAACATGAAGTTTGCACTCACTATGGACTCTATGTTGTTGACAACCAAGTTATTACCAAGTAGTTATTTTGTTCCTATTGTCGAAACTCTTTTTTGGTAGAGATTGGTTTAGCATAAGTAACCATCTTTAGTTTTTTTTTTTTTGCACAAAGAAAGGCTCTCACAAATTTCTCTCATTACAAGTAGTTTTCATCATTCAATTTTGCAGTAGTAATTTGAATACAATTAGGTCTTTAATGTCCTTGATATAATCATACGGGCAACAAATGGAGAAGAGGAATGAGATTACAAAGAAAGTTAAGAAGAATAGATTGTTTTTGCATGAGAAAAAGGTGCAGATTTCTTTTGTTTAATGCATAAGAAGTTGCATTTTTTTTGTTTTAAAACTTAATCAAGATTTGAAGACAAATTAGGGTCAGTAATTGATCCGAGTTGGATCTAGATTGGACCCAGTTATGGTCTGAACTCAAGCTAATTGAAGAAGGCTCACAGTTAAATTAGATTTGTGAGAACTAGGCTTGGGCGGACCCAGTCAGAGGAAGAAGATGAAAATAAGAGGACATAGGATAAAGAGGATAAGAGGGAGAAGAAGAAAGAGAAAAGAAGAGGGAGAAGGAAAAGAAGAGAGGAAAGAGGGAGAAGACCAGATGACAAAGGAATGACGTGAAGGATTTAGTTTAGCGGATGATGGTTATGGAAGCGTGGCGAAGGGGTGCAATGGTGTGGCAGGGATGGTGGTGGTTTTTGATTGGCTACTTTGATTGGATTCTAAAGTGGGGTGAGGGGTCCATGGGTTTTTTTATGGGTGTTTAGGTAGTTGGCAATGAGTTGATAGGGTCTAGTTTGGTGAGGCTAAGAAGAGGAAAAGAAGTAGGTGATGTTTTTTATAGGTTCAGAACTGTCGAGTGGGAGAGACAAATTGAGTTGTCAGGTTCAGGCAAGTTGGCTTTGATGGTTGTTGGGAGCAATTTAGGTTCGATGGGTGTCTGAGGCCGAGTTAGGTGGGGTTGGGTTCGGTAGGCAGAAGATAGAGAAAAGATGAAGTATAAGAAAGAAAAAAGAACAAAAGAAATAAAGAAAAGAACTCGAAGACAAAAGAGGAAAAAAGTTGAAATGAAGAGGAAATGAAATTTTATTATGATTCTATTGATATCTGATACCATGTTAAGATAAAAGAAGATGGTAAACCCAATTTGGGTTGATCCCTTCTTATATAGCATAGAAAAAGTAGTTGTCCTTATAGGAATAAAAAAACTACAAATAAGTGAAAAGACCCTAGTATTACAGAATAACCTTGTACTACTGTAATATGCCCTCATGGTTGTTGGTTTTATTGGATTTTTTTCATGAAAAACTGAGGAGGGCATCCTATTAATCAAATGACAGGCGCTTAAACTGCATCAGCCCACAAATACTTCAGAACATGCATATGAATCATCATGTTCGAGCAACATCTAGAATGTGTCTGTGTTTGCATTCCGCAATGCCATTCTGTTGGGATATGTGAGAGCAAAATATTTGATGAATAATCCCATTCTTAGAATAAAAAAACGACACATCATTTTTCATGTATTCTAGGGTATTGTCAGTACGAAGTACACGGATAGAGGTAGAAAATTTAGTTTTTATTTCATTATGAAAAAGTTCGATGATACCAGAAACTTCGGATCTCTCTTTTAGCAAATATAGCCAAGTCATACGAGAGAGATCATCAACAAAGATGAGAATATATCTAAAATCTTTGGAGGACCCCAGACATCAGAATTAACTAACTCAAAAGCAGAACTACAATGGTTATTGACTCGACTCAGAAAAGATACATGATGATGCTTGCCCATTTCACAAGACGCACAACCAAGCGTAGAGAAAGAAGACTCAATAGAAATTACCATTCGAAGCTTCTGCAATGAGGGATGACCCAAACGTCAGTGCCAGAATAGAATATGATCAGGCTGACATGCAATTAATCCAGTAGAGGACATTCCGTCATTCAAATAGGACATGCCTCCTCTCTCATGACCTGAACCATTCCTCTTCTCAGTTGTCAGGTCCTGAAAGACATGGTAAGAAGGGAAAAAGGTTACACTGCAGTTATGTTGTTTAGTAAACTGGCTAATGGATAACAAGCTTAAAGAAAATTTTGAAACATATAACACATTTTTAAGGTTCAAGGATAAAGTAGCCTGAACTACCCCATCACCAAGGACAGAAGATTGTGTATCTTCAGCAATGTTAACAGAAAAAAATTGAATGAAAAGATGTAAGAGGTGAATTGTTCTTAATACCTGTTATGTGAGATGAGCTCCTGAATTTAATATTCAAAGTCTATGAGGAGAGGCAATATAAGCATTCATACCTGAAAAGGATGGATGAGTTGATGAACGACTTGTCTGATAGAACTCGAGCTGGCGTAACCAGTCATACTCGTCATGTGATATCTGAACAGTATGAGCACCAGAAAGTACAGAGGCAGTATCCGAGAGAACATGAGCAGTGTCATCAAAGAGCCAAGATGGAGAAACAAGAGAGGATGAAGTACTTGAGACAACCTACATTGTTGTCAATTATAGAATCACCAGAAAGATAGCTAGTAATAGCAGTAAACAACTAGTAACGAAGAGAAACAAGTAACTTAGTTATCAGATAGTAGCATAGACAACTTTAAATAGCCCAGATCAGATATAAAAATCTGATTTTTGAACAGTAAACAGAGTAGATCTCACCAGAGAAGTCTCGTAGAGCATCAAAGAAGTCAGATTAAATGTAAAAATCTAATTTTGAGTAGTAAACAGATCAGATCTCACTAGACAGGGCTTGTAGTACATCAAAATAGTTAGATCAGATGTAAAAGTCTGATTTTTAAGCAGTCAATAGGGCAGATCTCACCAAAAAAGTTTTGTAGATCATCAAGAAGACCAGATCGGAAGTAAAAATCTGAATTTTAAGCAGTAGACTGAGCATATCTCACCAGAAAAGGCTTGTAGAGCAGGAAAAAAATCCAGATCAGCTCTAAAAAATTGATTTTTGAGTAGTTGTACTTCTTTTGGACTCTTGAAAGAATCAGGAGGTGGCAACACTTGATGGAGAACTTAATGGAGAAACAGATTCAGAACCATAACCAGAACCAGATTCAGAACAAAAACAGATTCAGAACCAGAAACAGAACCAGAACCAGATTCAGAATCATAATAGAACCAGAACAGAACCAGATAAAGAACCAAAAATATATCAGAACTAGAACCAGATTTAGAACCAGAACTAGATTCAGAATCAGAACATAACCAAAACAGAACCAGTAATAGAACCAGATGAAGAGAGCTTGAAAAAAAAGGTGGCGGCACTTAAAAGGTTGTGCGACACTTAAAAGGTTGTGCGGCACTTGGATCTGATTGAGAGGACTTGAAAGTTGATGGAGAGGACTTGTAAGAGGTGCGATACTTGAGAGAAAGCTTTGAGGAGAAGGATTATAGATTTTTAAGGTTAGGGTTTCTTAATGCTCTGATATCATGTAGAGAAATAGAAAACCCTAAAGAGGAATTAATTGATAACAAAGGAGAGACAATACATATATATAATAAAAGTGATGGGTATGAGTCTATTGGGTAGAAGCCCATAGCTCAGCACTTCCTTTCAAGCTGAAGCATAAATGTCTAACATGCTCAGCTTACTACATAAGACAGAAAATACCTTTGGAGAAGCTGCTTTGGTAAGTAAATCTGCCAACTGATTTGAAGATGGAGTAAACAGAAGAGAAATCACCTTTTTGGTTCATGCATCTCTGACCAGATGACAGTCAACCTCTATATGCTTAGTCCTCTCATGGAACTCTTAATTTTGTGCGACATAGATAGCAGACTGACTATCACAAAACATAGGCATAGGGCCAAGATAACTATCAAACTCCAATAACAGATTTTTCAGCCACATTATTTCACAAATAGTACGTGTCATGGCTCTATACTCAGCCTCTGCACTGGATCTAGAAACATCTTATTTTTTGCTCTTCCATGTCACCAGATTTTCTCCAACGAATGTGTAATAGCCGATAGTGAACTTCTTATCTCCCTTATCACCAGCATATCCTGAGTCAGAATAGCTAAAATACGAACATGTCCATGTCTTTTGTACAACAAATCTTTTTCAGGAGAGCTTTTGATATAGGCAAGAATCCTCAGAGTAGCTGTTCAGTGAACCTCTCTATACGGATGTATAAACCTATTCAGTACTTCAACTGCAAAGGTTATATTAGGCTTAGTAAGTGTCAAGTAGATCAACTTTCCAATCAATCTCATATATTGTCCAGGATCATCAAGCAGATAACATTGTCACGCCATAAATTCATATTTGCTTCTATTGGAGTGCTAGCAGGTTTGCACCCCAACATGTCAGTTTCTTTAATAAGATCAAGTGTATACTTCCTTTGAGATAGAAATAAATCATGCTTTTATAAGCAACTTTAATCCCAAGAAGATATCTTGGCTTTTTCATATCCTTCGTTACAAAATGTCATTTGAGATACTCTCTTGTTTTTACTAAGGCCACAGAGTTACTCCCAGTTAGCAAAATGTCATCAATATACACAGCCAGTATCACTGAGCCAGACTTAGTACTACGAACAAACACTGAGTGATCTGAATGACAACGAGAAAATCCAATGCCAGAGATAATCATTCTGAACTTCTCAAACCATACTTTGGACTCTGTTTGAGTCCATAAATCGCTTTTTTAAGTCTACAGATAGTATTCTTCCCCTGAGCAATATACCCTGGAGGTTGCTCCATATAAACTTGCTCCTTTAAGTCCCCATAGAGAAAGGAATTCTTGAATCTAGTTGAAATAAGGGCCACTCCATATTAACAGCAACAGAAAACAAAATTGGAATGGAGTTCAGCTGAGCAACTGGTGAAAAAGTCTCAAATTAGTCCACGCCATATGTCTAAGTATATCCTTTAGGAGCAAGCCTAACTTTATACCTATCCACTGAAGCATCAGGGCGATACTTCAAGGTATAGACCCATCGACAACCCACAACAACATTATCTTTGGATGCAAAGACTAACTCCCAAGTTCCTCGAGAAATAAGAGTATCCATCTTCTCATCCATAACCTGCTTCTAGGCAGGTATCGATATAGCCTCCTCATACGACCTGAGTAAAGATACAGAGGACAAGGACAGGGCAAACTGACGAAAAGAGGGAGTAAGACGATCATATGAAACAAAATGAGAAATAAAATGATCAGTACAAGTTCGTTTACCTTTGCGGAGGGTAATAAGAACATCAAAATCAGAGAAAGATATGATCGGCTGAGAAGGTGGACCTTCCACTGGAGAGGAGGCGATCAGAATCGGTTCAGAGATAGAAACTTTTTGTCGATGAGTGTAGACATATCTGAAATCTTTTTCCCGAGGTGGCTTTGGTGCAGGTGGCGCTGTAGTGTCTTTTAATGACACTGTCGAAGAGACATCATGGACAATAGTAGGTGCAGGTAAAGGAACAGACAGTGAAAGAAAAATAAACTTCGATGCAGTAACTGGACCTTGTGGAGAAAAGTAGGGAACTGATTCAAAAAATGTGATATCAACTGACACAAAATATTTTCTGATTGATGGACTATACCACCGATATCCTTTTTGAGTTTGAGAATATCCAACAAATACACATTTTATAGACCTAGGAGATAATTTATCCAGACCTGGAGTCAAATTCCGAACAAAACATGTACAACCAAAAACACGCGGAGGAACTGAGAAAGATACTTTTGCCAGGATATAGACATGAAAAAGGGATTGAAGGACTTGGAGCACCATCCAAAAAGACTAGTCTTCTAGGTGGAGTTGCTCAAATCCTTATATACCTAAGACTATTCCTATGTCTAGCCGATGTGGGACTATTTGTTCGACTCAAATCCCAACAATCCCCCTCGAATAAAGAGTCTCGCTGCAAGCTTAACTATCTTCACACCAGAAGATCAAATGCTCCATTGAGATCACAAATCTTCACTACGTGAAGAGAAGGCACGCCTTATGTGAAGCACCAATTGCAGCGTCATGTACACCACTGCCAAATTCTCGAGAGCCCAACTAGCTTTATAAGGGCCTATTGCGCCATTTTTGCGCCATTGGGGTGATCAAGCCCATTGCGTCTTTGCGCCATTAAGGGGATTGACATCATTGAATATCACCCACACACACGACAAAGTTCATGGCATGGCTCTGATGCCAATTGGAGAATTTGGGAAACTATCCCAAAAGACTAGCCTTCTAGGTGGAGTTGCCCAAATCTTTATATATCTAAGACCATCCCCATGTTTAGCCGATGTGCGACATTTGTTCGACCCAAATCCCAATAGGTTTAAACATCCTAAGCTACATATCTAAATGTGTTTCTTATTCTAGCTGCTAATTTTGGATTGATTGACGCATAAAATAAGAATCTCAAGATCATGTGAAATTTGTTTTCTAGGTGCATTAAATGATGTCGATAAATTTGAATGGAATTCTATTTGAATGGCTTATCATTGCATTTGAATGGGCAAATCCTACTGAACAAGCCAAGTATATGATCCACTATTTTGAAGTATTAATATAATTTATCGTGGACTTAGAACTAACTTTTTTTTGTTGTATCATTTGCAAGGTTATTGCTATTGCATCTTCTGCTTTAGAACGTTTTAGAAATGAGGCCAAAATGATGGTGGTTGCGTTAGTTGATATGGAACGCGCTTTTGTTCCTCCTCAACACTTCATTCGCCTGGTACAGAGGAGGTTTGTTTGTATTGCCTGTTAAAGCACTTGTTCTTTTGTTGAAACGGTTGTTACATTATACTAGAAATATTTGTTTCTTGTGTTAGATTTCTAGATATCCTCCAAGTTTTTACAGAATACGCTTTTCTTCTATATCCCAATGTGATCCTTAGTATGATATATCTAGAGAATGTCATTGAGAATTTGAAAGATTGTTTTATTATGCTCTCTTTTGTAGAAAATTAAGAAAATATAACTGAAAGCTTATGGAGATGTTAACTATGAAAACTACATCTTTATTGATTATCACAAAAATTACAAAATACAAGTATTGGTGAGGAAATGCCTGATAAGGAAATGCTTGAATGTTTATAGATACATAATTGAGTAAATATAGATAGTCCAAATAATGGAAGGTCCGAAACAAGATCCTAATCATAATAGTATTCCTAGTACTTGCAAACAATTAAAAGTTTAATCTAAACATTAGTATATTCCTTAATGACCCCGCCCCCACCCGGGAGGGGGGGATGAACATCAAGAGTTTTCGTAGCAACAAAAGATAGAAAAACATTGTTAAATTGTTGATGTTGAATTGGTTATACTGATTCCAAACTATAAATGAATTGTAGTGCAGAAAAGTATTGAAAATATCCCACCTTCTAAATTGGTATCACAACCAAAATTTTAATCTTTTATGAGACAAAAATATGATATAAAATTAAATTAAAAAATTCAAATAATAAGGTAATGGATAAAACTACCCATATAAACTACTTGGATTCTCTTTCAATGTCTAATACCTCTAATTCTCCCTTGGGATCTAATTGCTTCAAGAAAAAACACTCTAGTTCTCCTTGAGATCTTTAACTACAATACTCTTAATCCTCCCATCAACAAACATAAACATATTACAATCTGATTTTCCCCTCACTTAAAAGTCTAAACACTAAATACTTTTCGCTGGGTACAACCACAACCACATAAATTTACCTAAGATCTTCTCTTAGGATCAGACAAGATACAAATTCAAACCCATCAACTAAAGCCTACAAAATAAAGAGTTTTTAACTTTTTGATGTAGGGCAAACAACAAAAAAGGAGATAACTGAGAACGAACACTAAGAAATCTCAGCCTTGGGTTTGTAATCCGAGAAAATTGTTGGGAATCTCTCTCCCTAGGACATCTCACCCAAAAGTACACTGGCTACACAAAAGCTTAAACAAGTATTTTTATATCATCAATCACCAACTAAATAACTCAACAACAGTCTTAGCCTTATATAGACTTACATTCCAAGAGAACTCCCATCACAACTATTGTTGGACTAAAATAAGTAACAAAAGAAATACCAACTAAAATAAACTAAGTTACTAGATGTCCCCATTATTCCCCCGGGGTTGGGAAAAACTCGACTCTGTAGAGTGTCGATCTCCTCGGTTCTCAATCAGGCCATGATGGTGGTCACAGAACTAGCATGTGGGCATGAAATCTGAACTAAGGTGGTAGAGGTAGAGCTGGCTTTTGTGACAGATCCATTGTAGGTGATGGTATATCCAGAAAGTCACTTGCAGTATATCGAGTTGAGTCATCTCCACTGAAAGTCATGTTGATATCAGGATCTCATTGGATATCCAACTTGTCAGTGATGGAAGCAATTCCTTTCCCTATAGGAACTTGTACGCTGACTGTGCAACATCATCACAATCTCAGGTTGAAACATACTTATTACCTCATTAACAACTGTAAATTCCTGCAAGATATTATGCAGAAATACAACAAATTTATAGTTATTATTGCAAATTGCTATCCATTTAAGGGTTTCATCATATGTAACAGGCAAATGCAATGCAATTGACTCATCAGGAGTAATTCTTAAAATAGAGAAATAGAGACATGAGTTTCCTAAGAGGACGTACATCAGACGATGTGAATGATATAACATCACTAAGACCAATAAGAATATGAAGAAACTCAGGAGAAAACTCTAAATAACCACTAAAAAAGAAACATTAAAACTAACCTTGATGTAACATGACAAGAAACTCTAATGACTCACTAGAAGAAGAAACGCTAAGAGTAGCTACAATAGATTCAAGCAATGTTTCCCGACTCTCTTATCATCTTCATAAATATAGGTTTCACCACTATGTGTGTACTAGGTTCCACTAACATATTCACAACATCACTAATATTCACAGAAGACAAATGATTCTCATCAATAATCGTTGTATTGGGATTGACTAATGAATTCTTGACGACACCAGAAATCTCAAAATGAAAATGGATATCCTCAACAACCTTCGCATCGTCAATATCACCACTATGCACAAAATTAATATGTCGACTCTCCGAGGGGCACTAGTAATCATAATGTACATATTCCTCACACTTAGAATACTGCTCTCAGGAGGGGCATTGTTAATGATAGTGTCTATATCCCTCATATTTGGAACACTGCTCTCAGACTTTGACACTGACTATCCCCTTGAAAGTTAAGTATATTTTTAGGATAAAATCAAAAGCATCTTCAATAGAGTCCATACCATAGGAGCTAGTGATCATAGAATGCCTAATATTAGATCTTAAACTTGAAACAAATCTGATTATGGTCAAGAAACAATGCTCTCTCACACCACAACGACGGGTTAAGTCCTCAAATCTGGCTATATAAACTCTCACGAACAAATCATTCTGACGGAGGTTGTATAATTTGTCTAATTCTGTCCTCTCACGAAGTTTCCTAATCATATGATCAAGCTTATCTAGATTATTCATGATGGATTTTTCAAAATGAGACATGAAACTAAGGTGAAGGCAAACAAGCACGCAGATGCAACACAAAATCTTAGACTCAAAATAAAACTAAATGCATGCACTAAATGAGAAAGAATTAAAATACCCTAAAATTCAACTTTAAAATGTAACAAATGCAATCCTACAAGTGATCAAGGTAACACACAATGATGCAAATACTAGATGGAAGCAAAATACAAATTAGCTAATAAAATTAATGCAATCCACTAGTATAGCGAGTAATCGATAATTGATAAATTAGTTCAAGATAGATGTCACCTAAGGGGTGAGCCATTCACGCCCAACATAAGATTTTTCTAGGATTTCTTGAAGAAATGATCACCATTGAGAGATGAAAATCACGCACAAGATCCTCAAATAGTAGTATGAGCTGGAAATGAACTGTCTTGAAAACAGCACGAATCGGGCTCGAATCATGCCTAAAACGGACTTTGGATTGGTTCAGAACAACTGAATCAACTCAATTGACTCGGTCAAACTGGTCGGCTCGGCGAGTTGGTTTGACTCAATGACTCGGTCAGTTGGCTCGACCGCTCCCTCAGATCGGTTTAAGTGGTTTCGGGTCTGACTTGAGGAATTGGGTTGGGTTGTAAATCAATTCAAATCCTAAAATTCAAATAAAATCAAACACAACCGACTAATTCGAAGCCTCTGGATGCAGGTGGACAGAGGAGGCAAGGGTAAAGTAGCTCTAGCCGACAAGGGTGTTGGCTGGGAGGCACTGAAAGTGATGGGGAAGGAGAAGGCCTCGTCGATGAAGATGGCGACGAAGATGAGGACTGGCGGAGCCGAAGGTGACGCGTTGGTTGATTGGTGTCAAAAGTGGGTTGGGTGATGCGGTGGTGATCTCCGGTGGACAGTGAGGGTGTGGACGACAGCGAGATTGATGACGAAAGCGAGGGAGAGGATCTGATGGCGAGATTCGCTGGCGGGTCGAATAACAATGTGGATTAAGTCGATCAGAGAAGAGGGTGATGGTGAAGGCGAGAAGCAGTAGACTGAGATCGAAAATGGCAGCGAAGACGATGAAGGCGGGATCTGGTGGAGTTGGTGTGCTGGCATTGCTTGACGATGAGGATCTGGCAGCAGTGAAGTCGGCGGAGGAGATCGGAGAAGGTGCGTTGCTCTCGTGGCTGTCGTCGGGTGGGATCTGGAGTCGTCGACAGTGACGGGTCATTGAGGAGTGATGCAGATGTCGTCGTCGTCGAGCATTTGAAGGGGGATGTCACTGGGGGGCTGAAACAGATCAGATGGATCTGCGCTGGAGCTGCCGTCAATGAGAGGAGGAGGTGAAGGCGATGAAGACGAGGCGCTTGGCGGGCGTTGAGAACTGGATCTCAAGATGTTGGCGTTGTTGTCGTCAAAAGAAAATGGAGACTCAGCGAGGTCGGCGGGGTAGCAGTTGTTGTCGACGAAGACAGTGTAGTTGGAGACACTGACTTTTAAAAAACTCAATTTCTTTTTCTTTCCTTTTCTCTTTTTGATTCTTTTTTTATTTTTTTCAAATCTGGGGTTTTGTAAGCTAAGGAAATTTCTGTGGAAGGAAAAAGATTTTGTGAAAGATAGGATTTTGTGGAAGGAGATGAAAAGAGAAAGATTTTAGCTCTGATGCCAAGCTAATGAAGGACGAACAATAAAAAAAGGGATAATCGGGAACGAACACTAAGAAATTTCAACCTAGGGTTTGTAATACAAGAAAATTATTGAGAATCTCTTCCTAAGGTATCTCACTCAAAAGCACGTTGGCTACACAAAAGCTTAAATAAGTATTTTTAACCATCAATCATCAACTAAATAACTCAACAGCAGTCTTGATCTTATATAAGCTTACATCTAAAGAGAACTCCCACCACAACCAATGTGAGACTAAGTAAACAACTAAATAAGTAACAAAAAATACCAGCTAAAATAAACTGAGTCACTAGATGTCCCATTCACTTCAAGGCATCAATTTTTTTCTTTTTGTTGTTCTATTCTGTTTTCTTTTTTTGTTTCGTTGTATTTTGTTTTCCTTGTTTTTCTTTTCTCCTCTTTTATTTTTTATTTTTTTACAGAGAGAAAACTAAGAAGAAACTAAGAAGAAACTAAGAACTGGAGAAATAGAAGAAAAGAAGAAGAAACAGAAAGATGAAGGGGCGACACTGTAGTGGGTGTATTGTAGTGGTACTCTAAACAACAATGTAGCTATGGTACTGTAGGAATATTGGATGACATTGAAGAGGAGGTTTAGGAAAAAAAGGAAGGAAAAAGTATTGTTTAAAGAAAACATATTTTGGTTAATCAAGAACAAGGATCAAGGCTTTTATACCATGTTAAACTATGAAATTTACATCTTTATTAAATCAAAATGCACTGAGAAAATTTTGATTATGGAAATTAGAGAATTAATGGGTCGTCTCTCTGTACTCTTATTTATAGGAGATATAACTATAGCTCGTAATAGCAATATGACTTCTAATAACATGTAGCATTATGACCCCTTATAACATGATGAGTCCTAATAACATAAATGACTACTAATAGCATTTCTACTCAAACTGGAGCATATAATACATGACCAATTTGTCACAAATAAAATCAATTCTGGTTTTCTTAAGAAGCTTCGTGAACATATTTGCCAACTGATGAGTTAATAACACGTGTCAAGTTTGAATGACTTTTTCTGCTATCACCTTCTCACACACCATATGACTTTCTACCTCATTGTGTTTGTGCACTCGTGGAATACATGATTTTCAGCAATATGAATGACAGCTTAAATTATCAGGATACAACCTCACAGGAAATTATAAAGTGAAATCAAGCTACGAGAGAAGCTTCTTTACCCAAACCAACTCACATGTCAAATCTACCATCGAAAGGTATTTTGACTAAACACTAGACTCTGGTAGCATACTCTGTTTTTTACTCTTCTGGCACAAGATTCCCCTAACAAATACACAAATAGCCTATGGTTGATAGCCTATCAATAAGTTGCTTTCCTAGTCTGTATTTTAAAAACTTGACACTCAAGTATGTCCACAATCTAAATATAATTTTTTTAGAGCCTTCTTCAAGTACCTGAGTATCGTACTGGTACATTCCAATGACTTGTCTTTGATGTTGAAAGAAATTGGTTTACCACATTGACTGCAAACAAGATGTTTGGCCTAGTTACCGTCAAACAGTTCAACTTTACAGCCAATCGTACATTTCTGCCAGGATTATCCAAGTCCTTTCCTTTGATGGCTTGATCTAGTAACAACTTGGCATTAGTCTCCGTTTGGGTATTCGCATCTCGTACCCTAGCAAGTCAGCCTCAGACAATATGGCAAACACATATTTCATTTGAGACAAAATTTCTTTCTTAGATCTTGCCACCTCAATACCCAAGAAGTATCACAAAATCCAAGGTCCTTGTTTGAAAACCGTGCAGTAAGCATTGGTGCAATTCCTTGTGCAAGGTCTTAATAAACACAATTCTAATTTATTAAGCAAGTCAATGATATCAATTTTATCGGATGTCTCATGTTGGCCCAGTTTCTGACAGAGTTTCATTGCAAGATCGCCTCATGCTCATAGTTATCTCAGAATGGAACTTGGCACCAAGGAGAAATGTTGGCACTAAGTTGATTTCTGGTCATGATTTTTTTTTCTTTCATTTTTCCCTTGAGGCCTTCTCAAATTGGAGTCGTGCTCCATATGCAAGGCTGTTTTGATGGAGAAATGACTTTCAACGTCATACCTTGTGTGTCTTGTTTCCTTCTTGATCATTTTTGCTGTGGAAAGGCACTTACAAGAAGTTTTCTTTGTCCTATCCTGAGGTTAGTATCATCAGTTATACCATGTCCATGATGCATACATCATATTTAGGGGGGTCCTTTGAGTAATGCTACATAATGACTTATTTACATTAAACAAGATTCATATGATGCTGCTGGAGGTCAAAAGACTGCACATTCTTTCATCTTTGACCATGCCAACATGCCATCGTGACTTTCACTTGTGAAAGAGGAAAGAAGACGGAATGCAATTAAATATGGGTATGATAAGAAAAAAAATTATTTAACCTTGAGTTCGGTTGGATGTAATTGTTCCTTGAAAATAGCAAGAATTGGAGTTTATGTGGAGATTGTGTAACTTTATTTATTTTTTGTGGAAGCACAGATTCATATTCATAATTGTATTAGAGTGGAAGTTGGTGTAATGTTGTTCTATCTGCATCAACTTTGACTGCTCTTAATCCTCTTACCAGGATGGATAGGCAACGCCGGGAAGAAGAAGTAAAGCACCGATCATTCAAGAAGGGGCAAGAGGCTGAGCAGGCCATTTTAAACAAGGTGAGTTTTATTTATCTCTCTTTATTTTTTGAGAAGAGGTTAGTTTTATTTATCGCTGATTTTTTTTTATTTCTATGTTTTTATATACATTATCTTGTGCTAGAAGATAGCTCTGGTAATTTTTTTCACTACTTTGCATCTCTTGTTATTTTCTGCTAACTGGCATCTTTTTGATATTCCATAATTTTGTAATGTTCATTAGACCACAAGCCCTCAGACTGGATCACAACAGACAGGAGGTAGCTTGAAATCAATGAAGGACAAGTCTGGCCAGCCGGATAAAGATGCAAAAGAAGGGTCAGGTTTACAGATTGCTGGACCTTGTGGTGAAATAACAGCAGGTACATTTAAATAGTACATGAAATTTCTCTCCCTGAACTGTAAACTTCTTCTCCCCTTTCCCTTTCACCATATGTTCTTCTCTTAACCAGTCGCACACTTCCCTATTGGTGTGTATGCCGTTGTTAATAAATCAAGGGATCTTATTCCTCGAACTTTGGGCTCTCTCTTTTAACTTACGCTGTATATTTTCCTTTGTGTACATATTCCATTATAGGAAATCAAGGGATTGAAATAGAGTGTATGACACCAAGAACCTGACCAGTCAATTATGCCCGCTGAACTGAACTAGTAAATGTCATCCTTTAAGGAAACATTATACTTGATTAAAATGGGCAAGAAAATTTGCCCTTGTTAATTAGGAACTATTTCTCAACAATGTTATTTGAAAAAGAAAGTTCAAGTTAAATTTCCATAAGGCAACGAAGATTCTAACGCGGTAAAAACTTAAGACTACTTCAATGTTTATATACTTTCCTTCCAAAATCACAAGACAACAGAAAGAGGGGAGAAGTAGGGAACAGAAAAGGAACAACCTTAAGAAATATTTATGGCATCTTATTGCCAATATAGGAGAAAATCATGTCTATAACCGAAAAAATTATTTAATGAGAAATCGTTCAGAAGTTCTATTTTTCAAAACTTTTGTGCTGAGGTTATGTAACACCCTGATCCCGCGGATACGGGGACACTACGGCGATGTACATACGCAGGGCGAACATACCCTACATACGCACGCTAAGCCTCAATACAAGGAATAAATTCAATATACAATTATTTCAGTATTAAGTAAGTACAAGAATATCTGCATAAAGGTCAGAGATCGTAGTAGATATGAAAACAGGGATATATAAGAAAATAAAAATAAAAAATAAATATACCTATAAATTGGAAAGAGTGGTTGTCTCAAAATAGTATCTTGAGAAATATCAGGTACTACAAAACTCTGAGCTCCAACCTGGACACGCAAACCCAGGATCGTCAGAAAGCGATCTAGTGAGTGGTAAAATTAAGGAAACAGTAATATATTTATAATAGTAGTACAATCATGTAAATATATATAATATATGTTTAAATACCAGTGATACAATATAGCTATACTACTAATCGGTAAATATATGCATGGGTTTTATTAGTACTATAATATTATCAATGCATAGCAAGTTACAACAGTATTATAGCCATAATATTATTTAATTTTGTATCATTAATATCAGTTAACGTGTCCGGGCTATGCTACCAAATACATCTAAATACAGTAAATAAATGAAATGATAGATAAGTCATTTTGAGAGATTATGCCATTATAATCAATAAGAGTAATACCATTTGCATATTATTTTTCATATGTATAATATGATACAGTATTAAGTGATTTTCTGGTCAAATCAATATGCTTAAATAACATGTAATAGGTTTTGATTATTTTATATTTCTTGTTTAACCTAATAGTAACAGTAGCATAATAGTGTCGTGATGAATATGAACATATAGACATGAAGTATGCAGATCAACCATACTACAACAATGTTGTGCTTATATGGTAACAGGGTTTCTACAAAGCATATATAAAACAGAGGATATATGAAATGCAGAGTAGGTGTACATAACTAGTGTGCCTCCACATGAAGTGCCAGGTATACATATGACATGGTGGTAAATAATATATATCTTGAACTGTAACAAGTATGAATGAACAATAGTATACATGTAACAAGCAAGTCATGTGGTTTATACAATAATAACAATCAGTACTGCCTGGTATTTTAATCAATCTCTTCTCTTGTCTCATGCTACTGACTGTTTATATCGGAGCCCGTACTCCATCCGAACCCATCCGAACATGGAATACAGTATCATTATTCGAACGAGAGAGTGGCCAAATAATAAGTATCCCTGATGTCACTATTAATTTATACTGTTTTATTATGTTAATTAAAACTCAATGGTCGAGGAGTCTGGTCGGGTGAGTGTATCTCGTGCATACCCGGGACCATGACCTTAAACAAACTCCTGGCTACTGAGATTAGGGCTACCCGCTATGGCAGAAGAAAAAACAAGAAGCTCAATGAGCTATATGCAATTAGTAGCCAGTACTACCATTCCCTGCAGTGGGATAAATATGGATCCATGACATCCACCCGTCAAGTCCTAGTCAACCGTTAAACATCCCCGATTCCTATGTTATATTTATTATTTTAAACTACACGGTATATCAGGAACAAGAACAATGTATGATACATATAATACAATAATAACACATGAGCTTTGTTGATATCATGAAACATGTTAAAGGGAAATGGAAAACAAGAGATGTAAGATTCTAGATGTGGCCTCCGTGACTTAGATCCATGTGGCACTTAATTTTACACATTGCATATCAACAACTCACACATCAAGTAACAGGAATATCAATATCAGTAACGTAAAACAATCATGTAACGAGAATACAAGAATATCCATGTATCAATAATCTATGTAATATGAACAGTGATATGCAACAGAAATATAGAAACAATCAACACATGTATACCGGTGAATCTATGTAACAGTGATGTATGAACATGGTATAACTGCGTGCATAGTATCCATAGAGCGATGATACAAATATATGAAATAATGGTATCCAGTAAAATAATTATCCGTGTATCAGTGGGACATGGATAAGAAATAATAATGTCATATGTAACAGTATCTGTGTAATAGTGATATATGTACATGAAATAACAGTATCCAGTGTATTTGTGATTTAGTGACAGTAATAGTGTCAGGATGATATATGTAACATAAACAGATGTCTAAATATTTAGATCAATAGTAGTTATAACGGTTTCGTTAATATTAATATTATCGATAAATAATTATTTACAAGTATATATTTTCAAACTCTGCACAACTATTTTAATAATTATTGAAGTATTTACTAATCTGGAATTTCTTTTAATTCACCATCTAATATCATCACCTATTTTTTATTTAAATCATGAAACAAATTAAATTATTATTTTATCGATTGTTTAATAAAACATCATGCATATTCTTATTACAATTATTTCTCAATAATTACAAGTTATTAAATAATATTTACAGTGATTTACCTATAATCACGACTTATTAAGTAAAGCAATCAATCAATTTCATTAAACATAATAAAATATAATTTATCATAGAAAACGCTCAGAAAGTAACCATGAGAACGTAGCTCGCTTTTCTACGATCACAACAGCTTGAGGATCATCCAAATTGGACTTCGGATGCTCCAGATATAGCCCAAACGTTAAAACATATACAAATAGGTTAGTTTTGTAATAAAAAGGTCAAAATGTAAATAATCTAGATTATCCGGGTTTTTATTATAAAATTACCTTTATCGGGTTTTAAAGGGGGTTTGAGTTGCGAATGGGTTGGGTTTAGCTCCGATAACCCAAGCCCATAAGCTTAAGTGAATATGGGTTTGAGTAAGTGAGTTTGTGTTTGTGGGTTTATGGGTTTTGGGATCCAATATGAAAGAGATAGGGAGAGAGAAATGAGAGAGAGAGAGGCAGGGAGGAGCAGCAGCAGCGCCAGGGGTCGCGCGACGTGGCAGAGCTGGCCGCGACTAGTCGGCCAGTGCCAGCGCAGGCGCCGGCGATGCCCCAGGGTCAACAGTCGGCCGGAGTGGAGGAGAGAAGGGAAAGGTGGTGATGATGAGGGTGGTGTTGAAGGTGATAGAGATGATGGTGATTGTGAAGATGATGAAGGATTGGTGGAGAGATGAAAGTGATGGTGGTTTATTGGGTGATTGGAGGAGGAGAGGGTGGAGGATTTGGTAATGGGGGAAGAAGATGGAGTGGTGGAGATTAAAGGGGGTGATGAAGAAATTGGAGAAAGGAGGAGATAGGGGTGGTGGTTGGCGTTGGCCGCCAGAGATGGGGAGGTCAGCGGCGTGAGGGTGGTCGTTGTTGCCTGGCCAGTGCGCGAAGAGGGCAGAGAGGAAACCCTTGCTTGCTAGGTGTTTAGAGAGAGGAGAGGGAGGGAGAGATTAAAAGAAAATTGGGCGATTAAAGAGTGAGAAATAGAGATTAGGAGTGAGAGTATAATAGAGAGAGTAAATTGGTAGAGAGATTTGAGAAAGACAGAGGAAGGCGGTGGAGAAAGGTCGGCGGCTCGGGATAGATGGAAAAGAAGAGGATTGGAGGAGAAGAAAAAAAGAAAGAAAGAAAAGAAAATAAATTATTAAATATTATTTAAATCCGGTAAAATTTGACTGGTTCAAAACCCTTCCCAAAATTTTATAAAATAGCAAATATTACCTGAAGAAATAATGTGAAATCAGATTTTAGAAATTCAATTTGGTTTGCAAGTTAAAAATCCTAAAATTTATCGTCGACACCGGTTTAGCCGAATTTTTGATTAATTCATAAAAATTACAAAAATACGCTAAAGTAGAAAATATGATTTTGAAGATTAATATGAAAGCGGATTCCAGAAAATCAACTCTGTTTGTGAATTAAAAATCGTAGAGCCAATTATCGGTATCGGTCGACACCGACTTCGGAGATTTTCTAAAATAATCGAGAAAATTTTTCAAAAATTCTAAAAATTCTAAAATATTGAAAAATAATATCTGAAACTGAACTCAGCTCAATCTGACTAGCAGGAAGATCAAATCAACTTTGTATGTCATATCGAGTACCGATACTGTGATACGTATATCAAGGATCGGGGGGTTACAAGTTACAAAGCAATTCAGTATATCTGTGCATATTTTAAGATTAGACGATGCAAAGGAATATTTTAGTTCTCTTTTATAGATTTTATGTCTAAGTCTGGTATTGTCCAATAATTATGTCCTTAGACTCCTTAGTAAAATAGTATTATAAAACGCAAAAGTGGACATTTGTTAAAAGTGACACATACACTTTTGATTCACATAAACTCCTAAAGTGTTTTGGGGGGATGCAGTTCTTACAACTTGTTATCTTATTAATTGCATTACTTCTTCTGTTCTTGAGGGTTAGATTTCATATTATTTACTTTATTCACAAACTAGTCTCTTTCCTTTACCACCAAAACTTTTTGGGTGTCTATGTTTTGTGTATGACAATCACACTAGCAAAACTAAGTTGGATCGAAGAGCTTTTAAGTGTGTTATTTTAGCATACTCTTAAGACTAAAAAGGATGTAGATGTTATTGTCCTAATTTGAACAAATTTGTGATCTATGTTGATGTTACATTTTCTAAGTTTAAATCCTATTTTGAAATAGAGTCATCTATGGCGAGTCTGATGATGATGACCTTATGTACTCTCTTCTAAGTCCGCCCTCAGTGTCTACTGGTCTACTAAATCATCTTTAGAGACCAAGTGGATTTGGAATTATTGCCAACTAAAGAGCATAAGCCCATACAAGTGTATAAACAACGTGTTGCATAGGTTAACTCCGACTTAGGGCCCATGTCAGGGTTTCCTCTATTGCTCCAGTTCCTGTTACACAACCTGTTTAGTATCACTTCTTATCGTGATAGTGTACTTCTGATAATGTTCCACCCTGCTAGTGATGATGAAGTATAGTATGATCTTGGGACAACCGATTGCTCTTTGCAAGGGCAAATGGAGTTTTACTTCACATCCTTTGCATAATTTTCTTTCTTACAACAAGCTGAAGAGCAAGAGTAGATCGTGCTATAGAACTTTGATGGCCAGATTCTAGGCAGGTAGACCTACCTAAGAAATCACTTCATAATAGGAAAGAGTCTAGATAAAGTGGTTGGTAAATCGATGTGCTTTGCCCATTGAGAATTAACATTCATTTTTTTGAGGCATCAAGTACGCTTAAGTGCCCATATGAGACTGCATTCCCATTTTACTCTTTAGATTTCTTTAATAATAAGGCACTGAGTCATACTGGTATGTAAATATTAAATGCGCACACACACACACACATAAATCACAAATATGTAGCCCTGTCCTTGTCTGTAGATCATGGGTATTGTCGTGTTTGACACCCCGTCAATATGTTAAAGCCATAGTTTGCAAAACTCTGTTTGAACTTGTTTTGACCTGTGTACATCTAAAACTCCATTTGGAAAGGAAAGATACCAAAAAAATGCGTATTTTTGTCAAAATCATTTTAAACACTTTTCAATGTTTTACATTTTTTTTGGAAAGAAATATTTTAATATCTTTAGTATTTAGTTAATATTACCTTTTCTGATAACTTTTTTAAATTTTAGTTTGTGATTTAGTCATAGATTGTCAATAAACCTATTTATTCATCAGACAATCTACAACAAGCTAAAATAGACACAAAAAATGTTTATATTTTGTTAACATTAGATAATACTCTTGTTGATATGTATATATGTAAATATATTAGATGATCCACGGATAAAATTTGACATATATGTAGCGTTTTTTTACGTCCATTTTTTTTCTTTTTTGGAACTAAACCATTTTATACATGATTTACTAGTTATTTGACATTTTGGCATCCATTAGTTTTCTGTATTTTTAAATACTTTTTTTTTGCTTAAATTCCACACTAAACACGGTACATTCAGCACTTTTTTTTGCTATATCCTGTTTTGCAAACTATGTTTAAACATGATTCTCATGTCTCTGTCCACAAGTGTAAGTTGCTATAAAGTCCACAAGTCTTTGTTCCCAACCTTAATAATGCATAACAGCATCCCAAAACATGTGTCCACCAATCTATTTACATACACAGAAAGTTCATATAAAGTATTTCTTAATGCAATCATGAATGTAGTGCTTAATTTTTGTTAGTTTTTCAGGGTTTTTGTTGAAAAAAAGTGGAAAAGCAAATGGGTGGAGTAGAAGATGGTTTGTTTTAAATGAGAAAAGCGGAAAGGTTTGCAATATGATAATACTTGCATTTGTTAATTACTTTTCATATTACCCTTGAACGAAGGGATCAACCTTTTATAATTGTCTTCTTATCTAGCTTGGATACACCAAGAAGCAAGAGGAAAGACATTTTCGTGGTGTCATCACTTTGGAGGTTCGGCTTATTTTCTCTTTATGTATCATTACTTTTTACTTCTGTGGATAGTTTAACAGCATAATCTTTCATGCTTAATTTAATGTGTGGCCTGTCCCAGGGGCGGACCCACATACAGTCTAGTGTGGGCGAATGTCCATAGTAGATTTTATAAAATAATAGAATAGTAATACACTTTGTAACTTTTTTTTGTATATAATATCCTTTTTAGATTATTTTTACTAGCATAAGGACATTTTTGAGCTCTATCTCAAGTGGTAACTTATAAACCTAAGTTATTGGAGGTCACAAGTTCGAGTCTTGGTGGGTGCAACATTATATTTTACTTTTTTTCTCTCTTGTCATATTACATTTACGCCCACACTAGAAAACATCCTGCGTCGGCCACTGGCCCGTCCCAACTGTTATAGTAGTTTCATTCCAAATTTCCTAAATGATGGAGTAAATTAGTTTTAAATCGCTTGGTTCCTAGCTAGTTTTTGCTTTACTACTGTGTAATTTTGTTGAACATTATTGTGTCACCTTCTTCTTAAAATTTGATATCCCATCTTAATTCAGGTAATTAGTGATCGGTATGGGCACTTGATTAGTGATTTACAGATGTAAAATATGATTTTAATTACACAACCTTAGTTAATCTATCGGTTTATGTAAATCTAAGTTTGGGAAATTGATCTTTTGGTTCAAATTCCTCTCTTTTGAGTTTCAGTGTTGGCAGTTCCAACTATTTCTATTTGACCTTGGTATGGTGTTCTTTTTCAGGATCTAAAAAGTTATAATTCATCATCTGCATCTAAGCATTTTCTGATTGAATCTATGGTCAAACTATAGAGCACTCCTTGGACTAAGAATGCTCAAAAAAGATCTTAAACTTTTATGACTGGCCATCAACCAGTTTTTCTGGTTGCAAATTCCTGGCCGAGAGAGAGGCTATTTGATAAAGGAGGGCTTGCTATAGAACCTAGTAGACTAGTTGGCAGTGAAAAGCCTACATTTATTCTTTAATTTAACTCATTCAACCTAGGAGCAACCCTCCAAAAACTTAGGGTGAGTTCAGAAGAAGAAGGGATGAGGATAACCAAATTGTTGTAGAAATGTATTCGTCACCACCAGGCGTTGTAGAAGCAAGAGAACCAAAGAAAGAGCCAAACAAAGCTATAATATATTTATAAATAAAAAATGGAATAACTAGTAGTTGGAATAAAAACTGATATATATTAACAGAACTATCTCCTCACCCCTTCCCTCAACTTGATCATTCACACTACCATGTTCTAGTGTATTGATTATAGATGTCACACACTGCATGCTTTTTTTGCCTTCATCACTAGATCCTCTTTTCAGCGTGGAAGCTAAAGTTATCATGTCTGAGGGTGGCCATAATAATTGTTACATCTCAAAACTCTCAAAACTATAGGTTTTGCACAAACTAAAAGTAAAATGGCCAAAGATCCAAGTTTCTCAAATCAGCTAGATCAAGATATCTCCTTAAGTGCAAACTTCAATAATAATTTGTTTATAGAGAGAGCAGATTTTATTAATTCACTCAGGTAGAAAATATCATTCACTATTCACATATTAGATAAGTTCTAGAAATTAGGCTAAACAGTTGTTAGTTATTATCATTATAAGAGAATTAAAAAGTGGAAACTATAACAGGCAATAGGGCAGGCACTGAGATATACCTTTTATAAAATAAAAAGGGAAATAGAAAAATAGAAAACTCTCAAAAATTATAGAAGCTAATAAACTTTAGGAAAGATGGGCACAACTTAAAACTTCTATTATATTAAATTTCAAACGACGTCAGCCTCTACAAGAGCATTGCAGTGGCAACAAGCAGCAGCAAAATGCTGCAAAGCAGCTCTTGTTGTTGCCTCTTGCTTGCAGCTGAAGGTGGGAAAGGGAAGAGTGTTTGAACACCACGAGCAAGGACTTTCCTGGAGGTTACCCATCCTAATACTGCCCCTGCCAGGAGCACGCTTGACTATAGTTCTGTTCCTCCCTCAATGCATAATGAAATGGTCAGTTCATCGGAATAATTACATGTAAAACATCTTTCTAGCACACAACCGATGTGGGACTACTCATGTTTAGAGTCGTGGCAGGGGGTGAAAAGAGGGAGGGGGTGAAAAGGAAGGAAATTTGGAGGGAAACACAAGAGAGAAGAGAACAGAGGAAGGATGAGGCTATGAAGAAAAGAACAGAAAAGAGGAAAAAGAAATGAAGAGGAGAGGTTAAGGAAATCGAAAGGTAATATAGAGAATAAGATCATTTTTAAAAAAATAGAAAAACACATTACTCGCCCAAGATGCTTGCTGACCTTCCTTACTAAATGACCATCCGCCACCTAAAATGTTTTTGAGCACTGCACGAGGGAAAGGAAAAGGGGTTAGATTTTGAGAGGTGACAAGATAGAAGGAATATGGGTCTATCTCTCTCCTTTAAACCCTTTATTTATAGGGCAGGACCCCTTTACTTGAGTCCAAGCTTGAATTTCTAACTCGTGTTCGACAAATTTAATCAGGTTATGTACCTAGCCTGGCTATGCAAGCCTAATGTACTTATGTGGTCTAGGCTTCCCTGGCAGAAACTGAGCAAATTTCATTCCCCTCTACCTGATATAACTTTTACAAGTTCAATCATTGTTTTTATTATTTAAGGATTATATTGTAAAGGATACCCATTACATATTATGTGCTACTATGAACTACATAAATCCAAACACAGAATAGCGAAAAGTAGTCATTTCTATAGATGAAACAGCTCAGTATTTTACTTGACTCTCTCTCTCTCTCTCTCTCTCTCTCTCTCTCTCTCCTCTCTCTCTCTCTCTCATCACACACACACACACACACACACACACCCGACACAAATTAACTATAGTGGTCCTTGACTATGGAAAAAAGAAGGCTACAAATTTCTTGGATGTCTGATGCTTTGATGACCATATGAAAACATGGTAAAGTACCCTTTTTTATATAGGGGAGCATAAAAATTTATACCAGAAGAAGAAACCAGAGAGAAGAAGGATAAGTACTCCAATTATTTAAAAATCAGTTTCTTCATTCATCGATCAAGTCTAATCATCAAAGATTGCATCAACCTTTTTTTATCCATCAACTCTATGAAAACAGTAAGGACGAATCAATCTCAACTAAACTATCCTTATCAAATGATTGTAGTAAGAGATAAGAATGGAAACCTAATCTAATTACTCTACTAACTAAAAGATTGAGATAAACATATATCAAACTCTTAGCTAAATTTTCTAAGACTTATAGTTATTTCAGTTTTCATTTACAGTCTCCTAACAGAATATTTTATTTGCAAAATAACTAAAAACCAGGAGGGCATGTAGGATAATACCAAAAGGTTAGGTGAGATGCGTAATTTCTCAAAATCAGGGTCTACATGACACAAATCCTGACATGTTCAGTACTGAAGAAAAGGTTAAAAGCTGATCTTTGATGGTCTATGGATCATGAATGATCCATTTAGACTGGAGAAAAACTTTTAGAGGATTGCATCTGCCTTGTGGAACTTACTAAAGACACCCTTGTCTACTTGGCCCAGCCTGTTGAGGCAATAGTATAATATCTTACTAATGAGAGAACAATATCCATTTTATCTAATATGTCCTGGTTTCTTAACAAGCCCGTAGCTTTCAAAGTATGCATGTCTTGCTGTGATAGGCTAGAGACAACGCAAGATATGATGTACTGGTTGAGCTTGTTATCTTCAGTTTTCAACCAAATGGGTATATTGTTACAGTTTTGTGATAACATGTGGTTATGTTCTGCAGGAATGTAATATTGAAGAGATTGATGAGGATGAGCCTTCAAAAAGTTCCAAGGACTCAAAGAAAAAGGTTGGAGACGATTCTGGGAAAGGCTCAGGCCTTATGTTTAAGATTACAAGCAAAGTTCAATATAAAACTGTTCTGAAAGGTAATTTGTTCATCTTATTTGTTCAGGAATTACAGTACAAATTGGTGTTACAGATTTGTGGTACACTTTAGTTCTCGGTGTGGGTATGGAGTTGGGTAGCTACTTTGAACAGTGAATAGGAAAGTATTTATAATCAGATCAGTTTCTTTGGAGTCATGATACACTTCATGGCATTTGCTTGGGTCCTCTTAACAATTGTGTGTGTTATATGAGTGCATGTATACAGACAAATGCATGCATATCTATTTGAAGGCATGTAAACCTACGGCATTATGATAATAGAAGCGTATATCTTTTTAATATCTTGAAAGCAAACCTTTATTCTATACCTATTCAAAACTATTATTGTAATTAAAAGGGGGTTATATACCCGTCAAATCTTTCATAATGAGAAAAATGCCCCCCAAATCAATAGTATTTAAAATTAATCCTCCAAATCATTAGGGGCCTTAGAATTTGCCCCCCCCCCCCCCCCCCCCCTAAGTTCATTATTTTTCATTTGATTTGGAATATATATGGGCCATCTTTCTAAATACAAAGGGTTTGAGCAGTATATATCTAAAGAACATTAATATATTAGACTGCCTAATAGAAAAAGAAGGAATATCCCCCGTTTTTTCTCAAATAGCAACTAAAGACCATTAAAAGTATTAGACTACCTAATAAAAAAAGAAGGAATATTCCTCGATTATTCTCAAATAGTAACTAAAGACCATTAAAAACATTAGACTACCTAATAGAAATAGAAGGAATATTTCCCAATTGTTCTCAACGAGTAACAGAATTTCTAAGAACCCCATTGGGTATCGATTTCCAAAGATGATAATTTGGAGGCATTTTCTAAATGTAAAGGATTTGAGGATACATATCTAAAAGGTACGATTAAGAAAGGTGATAACAATTCTAATTAAGCTAAATAATCGGAGTTCCAACTTCAAGCTGTGAAGCCAGTTTTGTATGTTTCAAAAATTGCAAATAGGCTAATAAGGTAAGGATACATACTAGATTAAAATGCATCAAAACCGCTCATTGTATCAATTTGACATTACTTAGACATTGTTGCTCCTTTTTTAGTACGTGGGTCACTAGTTTTGGCATTCCAGATCACAATTGCAGGCGTAGAACAGTCAACTGGATGAAATATGGAGGGATCGGGTGAATTCTGCAACCCACAATGCTACAAAGCCTTCATTCCAAATTCTCTGGTATTGTACACATATATGAGTGGCAATGGATCAGGTCAGATCTAAAGCAAATATGCTCCCATTTGATAAATGGTGCAGAAAGTAGGACCACTCCTGACCCGCTTGTAGTCGGGTCAATCTGACCTTTGTATCCCATTTATCATTTATTGAAGGGACAGGTTAGGTCAGATTAGGGACGGTCAATATGACAATTTTAATGTGTAATAAATAGGATTGGAACTAGTACAAACTCGTAAGAGCCATATGCCTTAAAAAAGAAGAATGTTTTTTTTTTTTGTGGTGGGGGGAGAGAAGGAAACAAAAAAAACCAAAGGGACAAATCAGGGGACACAGTTTCAATTTTAAATCAAAATTAACACTCAAATTATCAATTGTTCATTGATCAAAGTCAAAATAAGCTTATTTATAGACTAAATAAAAATTCCTAACCTAATTCAACTAAAATATAATTTCCTAACGCAATTTGATTGTCGAAAACAGAGAGATGAGTTAGAAGGATGTTATCTGAATTTAGGCGTGTGTCTCTCACTTTTCGCAATTTAACCGCAATAGCAAGTGGCTAAGCGGATTGAATCCACAGGGAGGAATGTGATGAAGCTTTTCGGTATCTTTTTAAACACTAAATTGGTTAAATGGTTCTTTTTTGTTTTAAAAAAAAAGAATTCTATTTTAAGTGTTAGAGGTAGAAATAAAAAGAGGAAGATAGAATTTGATTAAAAACTAAGACTTCGAAAAGAATTAAAGAATAAAACTTATTAATCATCTACTATCACTAACTTACTAATTTATGTAAGAATATACTTCATTTTGGAACATAAAAATTATACCTTGAAGTTGTATTCAATTCAAGTAAGATGCATAAGATGAAAAAATCTTATTTGAAATAATTACTAAACAAAACTTAACATTAGACTATCAAAATCTTCCAAACATAGATAAGAAGAATAATCGGAATTCAACATTAAACTATTAAGGCAATCTAAGTATAGAATAAGAAAAATTATTGACTAGTATTAGCAAATAATAGATTTAATTAGTTATCGTCATGTGCCTTCAAGAATATTAGCTTATTTTAGATTTAAGCATGCATATGATTCAATCTGTTATCTAACACAAAGTAGAACTAGTAGTGGATAGAGACTAATAAGCTATGAAATAGTTTAGTTACGCATGATAGAAAAGAAAGCATAGTATAAAAAGATCGCATACTAATAAGAGAAAGCAAGTAAATAAAGATGAAAGAAATTGAAAAGAATAATAGAAGAACCTTCTTATTGACTTGTAACCTTCAATTTACAAGAGCTTCCTCTTTCTTTACAAATCACTCTTGAACTAAACTCTAAAAAATTACAAAAGAGATTCGGAAAAGAGACTAAAGAAAAATCTTAAGTATTGATCTCTAGAATTGATTCTGAGATGCTCTCTTCTTCATGCTTTACCTCTTTATTTATAGTTGAAGTATTGAATAGACTCTTAATAGAAGTTGTGCACCCATCAAGAGATATATCTTCAGAACTTCTTGATTTGAATTTTGAATATTAAGATAATATTCTTTCTCTTGACTTGGGGAGAAAGCTATTATCAATTTGAATTTGAATTCTCCTTTTATCTTCAAACTTGATTTGATTTATTTAAAATTTTATGTGAAAATTTAATTCTGAATTGGTCTGCAGCTAGTCGGCGTGTTAATTGCTAAATATGACTCATCAAATGATAGAATTGAAAAAGTGAAAAAGTGATCAACATAAGAATTATAACTTTTTAAATCCTCTTTTTGAAGCATCTTGAATCATTAAATTAGATTTGAGTTTCTATAGCAAAAGTTATGATCAAATACTAAAAGGTGTGCAGTCTGAATCAGAGTCTAAATTGATTTAGAACTCCAAATTTAATTGGAATTTCTTTTTAAACTCTAAATATGATTGCTTTATTAAACTCTGAATTTTTATTAGCTTTTTGTACTTTTGAGCTTCTTTCTTCTTTATTCTTTTATTATGTAGGCTTATACGTTACAACAACAATAACTAAGCCATTTATCCCAAGTATTTGGGGTAGGCTACATGAACCAAAAGAGAATTACGCCGATCGGGCACATGGATCAGCGTTCTTCACTCATTCTTATCGAGCAATATGCCTTCACTAAGACCTTTAACCTCCATATCTTGTTGTATTATCTCCATCCATGTTTTCTTCAGTCTCCCCTGCGCTCTTTTAACTTGCCATAATTGATATGCTCTACTCGCCGGACTGGCGCATCTGTAGGTGTACGTCGCACATGACCAAACCATCGTAGGCGGTTTTCTCTCATCTTCTCTTCGATAGAGGCTACACCTATCTTAGTACGAATATCCTCATTTCTCACCTTATCTCTCCGCGTGTTATCACTCATCCAACGAAGCATGCGTCTCTGCTACACTATCTTCTAGGCATGATGTCTCTTATAGCCCAATATTCTGTGCCATATGATAAAGCTGGCCTAATAGCAGTCCGATAAAACTTTCCCTTCAGTCATAACGGAATGTTATGATCACATAAAAGTCCTGTGCGCTCCTCTATTTCAACCAGCCGGCTTAGATCTTATGGTTGATATCACTATCGATCTCCCATCCTTTTGGATAATAGAACCCAAGTACTTAAAATGACTGTTCATCGGTATTTCTTGTCCATCTAGTCTCACAATACTATGATCTCGGATTTTCTTTTACTGAATTTATACTCCATATACTCTGTTTTGGCCCTACTTAATTTAAAAACTCGAGATTCTAGAGTTTGCCTCCATAACTCCAATTTGGCATTTACCCCAGCTCTCGTCTCATCGATTAAGACAATATCATCAGCAAATAGCACCACGATATCTCATCCTGAATAGCTCTAGTAAACTCATTCATCACTATGGCAAATAAGAATGGACTCAATGCGGATCCTTGATACAATCTAATTGTGATAGAAAAATCATTGTTATGCCTTCACAACTTCTGTCATTTGTCACTACTCTATCGTACATATCCTTGATTATGTCAATATATTTGATGGGGACTCCTTTTTCATCAATGTCCACCATAATACCTCTCTTGGCACCTTATCATAAGTTTTTTCTAAATCAATAAGGACCATATGTAAATTTCTCTTCCTCTCTCGAAATCGCTCTATAAGTTGACGAAGCAAATGAATAGCCTCTGTCGTCAATCACCCTGGCATGAACCCAAACTGGTTCTCTGATATTGTAACATTCTGTCCTAAAGCTTCATAGTATGACACATAAGTTTTATTCCACGATAGTTTGAACAACTCTGGATATCACCCTTGTTCTTATATAGAGATACTAAGATACTCTTCTTCCACTCATTTGGTAACTTTTTAGTTAGCCAGATCTTGTTAAAGAGGTTTGTCAGCCATCTCACGCCTACCTCTTCTAAGCATCTCCATACCTCAATAGGAATTCCATCCAGACCAAAAGCTTTCCTTGACTTCATCCTCTTCAAGCCTCTTTAACTTCAGATGCGCTAATTCTGTGCATATAATTATAGTCCATATCCTGGCACTGAATGGTAAGGTCATCCAAGTTTTTAGTAGATTTACCATTGAACAATTTATCAAAATACTCTCTTCATCTTTCTTTGATTTCTTTATCTCGAAGTAAAACCTTCTGATCCTCATCTTTGACACACCTCACAGTACATAAGTCTCTAGTCTTTCTCTCCCTTATTCGAACAATTCTATATATATCCTTTTCAACCTCTTTGGTGTCCAACTTCTCATACATTTTTTTGTACACTTTAGCTCTTGCATTCTGAACAGTTTTCTTAGCCTCATTCTTGGCTAGCTTATACCTCTCAAAACTCACTATATCACAATTTTTCTTCAAATCTCTATAAGAGTCTCGTTTGATCTTAATGGCAGTTTTTACTTCTTCATTTCATCATGATGTGTCCTTACAGAGTGAAGCACCACCCTGTGACTACATCTTTAGCTACTCTTTTAATGCAGCTAGTAATTTTGTTTCATGTTGTATTGGAATCATATTGGGCTTTCCAATCTGCTTCATGTACTACTCGATCTATAAAAACTCTTGGTTACCTTCGTTTAGCCGCCACCACTTAATCTTAGGATCTAGCTTACGTTTAAGCTTTCTAAATCTCCTTCTAATCCGGATATCTAAAATTAATAGTCTATGTTGGGTTACTACACTCTCACCCAGTACTACCTTACTATCCATACAATAACCTCTATTTACTTTCTAGTTAAAAAGAAATCTATTTGGCTCGCACTTGATCCACTTCTAAAAGTGATCAAGTGAGACTCTCTTCCTACACTAAGTATTCGCTAAGATCAAATCATATGACAAAACGAAATCTAGAATCGAGTTACCTGATTCATTTCTTTCCCCAAAATCAAATCCTCCATATACACTATCAAATCCATAACGACTAGTTCCTACATGCCCGGTCACCGCTTATGAAAAGCTTTTCTCTACTGGGTATGCCTTGCACAATCTCATCTAAATTCTCTCAAATTGACGCTTACTTGACTCATCAAGTCCTACTTGTGGTGCATAGATACTAATAATATTAAAAATCTCTCTACCTAAAACAAATTTAACTAGTAAAAT
>JAVJIF010019327.1:0-93395 GCA_038442645.1 Agave tequilana | reverse complement strand
GGAAAGCGGCCAAGAATGAAGAGATGCAATCTCACTACAAGAATGACACATGGGAAACTCACCAAGTTGCCCAAGGGGAAGAAGGCCATAGGATGTAAGTGGGTGTTTGCTAAGAAGTAAGGATCTCTCCAAGAAGATGCAGTGCGCTACAAGGCTCGGTTGGTGGCTAAAGGCTACGCTCAGAGGGAAGGAATTGACTACAACGAGGTATTCTCTCTTGTGGTTAAACATTCATCAATTCGTATTCTTTTAGCCTTGGTTGCGCAGAATGAGTTGGACCTTGACCAACTTGATGTGAAGACCGCCTTTCTCACGGCGATCTAGAGGAGGAGATCTATATGACACAGCCTACAGGTTATAAGACTGCAGGAAGAAAGAGTTAGTATGCAAGCTAAAGAAGTTGTTGTACGGATTGAAGCAGTCTCCTAGACAGTAGTATAAGCGATTTCATAGCTTCATCAGAAAGAAGAAGTACACGTAGCCACTATGATCCATGTGTGTTCTACAACAAACTACCATCAGGTGAATATATCTATCTACTTCTTTATGTAGATGATATGTTGATTGCTTCGAGGTCGAGATCTGCTATTGATGCTCTGAAGAAGAATCTATCGTCAGAGTTTGAGATGAAGGACCTGGGCGAAGTTAGGAAAGTATTGGGCATGGAGATCATTAGAGACCGGAGAGTTGGCAGGGTGAGTTTGACTCGAAGGGCTATTTAGAGAAGGTACTGCAGAGGTTTAATATCAGCAAGGATACCAAGTCTGTTAGTACACCATGGCTCCTCACTTCAAATTGTCTGCAAAGATGTCTCCGAGGAGTGTTCAAAAGCGTGAGTATATGTCTCACGTTCCATATGCCAGTGCGGTGGGTAGCTTGATGTACGCTATGGTGTGTACGAGATTAGATCTATCACAGGCTGTCTCCATGGTGAGCCGATACATGCATGATCCGGGACAGGGTCATTGGGAAGCTGTGAAATGGATCTTGAGGTACATCAAAGGAACAATGATGTAGGCTTAGTGTTGAGAAGGACAACACTGGCAAGCAAGAGTGCATGGGGTATGTAGATTCAGACTATGCAGGTAACCTTGACAAGCGCGGTCGACAACGGGATATGTCTTCACATTCTCACAGGCACCGGTGAGTTGGCGCTCCACACTGCAGTCTACCGTCGCTTTGTCGACCACAGAGGCTGAGTATATGGCTATGACAGAGGCCATGAAGGAGGCAATCTGGCTTCAGGGTTGCTTGATGACTTGGGCGTGGAACATGATCTGTGATTGGTAGTGAAAAGTGCATTTTTATCATTATATTTACCATCACATTTTCATTTTTTTTCGATAATTCTGCACATTTACTAATATTTTATGATTATTGTGTGCAGGCCTCGAAATATTAAAATAAAGAAATAAAGCTTAAAAAGAAGCCAAAAAGCCCATATTCAAGCCCAATGTAAAAGTTACAAATATAATTGCCAAAATTGCAAATACTAAGGGCAAAAGTTGCAAATAAAAGAAGAGGGAAGGATAGACTTCTATTCAACCCTAAACACTTGCAGGATGAGGATAAAAGCCAAAGAAGAGAGTGCAAAGATAAGGAAATTCGTGGATAAAAGATTTGGGATCTAGTAACTTGTCCCAAGTTATATCCAAATCCAAAGATAAAGAGCCAGGATCAAACTTCCAGAAGCAAACGCCCAGATGGACGGACCAGGAGAGGCCACGTGCCAAAGCGCGCGGCCAACCGACGCCACGTGGCCGCGGAAACGCGGCCCAAGCCGCGTTTCGCGGCAAAGTAGATAAGCCAGGGCAACAGGTTTCGTGGAGGAGTTCGATCTGGACTCTACTGCCTTCTGCACCTATAAATACCCCTGCAGTGCAACCGAAAAGGGCGCCCAGCGAAATACAGAGCCAAAAATTATGGTTTTTAGGCTTTCTTCTAGTTTAGGTTTTCTTTTCTCTTTTGTAATTTTTATTTTTCCTTTTTGTAACTGAGAGGAGAGGATGTTTTCATGGAGGAAGGAGATCTACTTGTACTGAGGGTGACAATCGGTGTAAGTTTTGCTCTTCTTCTATTGTTAAATAAATCAACTCGAGGTTCATTTTTTTATGTTCTTTTATTCTTGTTTAATCTTGTGTTTCTTTTGTTCTTGTTTTCTTCTATTTTCTCTCTAATGTCTTGTGAACCATGAGACCCAACTGCGTTGAGACTGCCTAGCCGAAGAAGAGCCCTTGATGGCCTATGGAGATGAACAAACCTTCGTTAGTTTGTCTTTTATTTTCGTAGTGTAGATTAAGAAGGTAGAATTTCCTATACGCCATACTTGTACGCCTTCCAAGATAAGGTAAGTCATCGCACGGATCAAGGTAAGCAAGGTAGAAGAGGTATGTATGTATAGTTTTCTTTCTTTCTAATTCTAGTTAGATCTCCATCTCTCTCAAATTTACTTTTCACCTTCTCATTGTAAATATCATATACCATTGTAAATAATAAAAGAAAATAATTTTTAGAGAATCTTACTTAAACGCTTCCATCGCTAGTCCTTCCCTGAGGATCACGACCCGCATAGTCACTGCTACCGCGGATTCGAATGAGAACCTTGCACAAACTTGTTCTAAATCTGATATTCTATATTTGTGTGCAGGAAATACTCAACCAAAATTTTGGCGCCGTTGCCGGGGAGGGACGGTAAGTTTTCTCTAAATAAAAAAATTAAAAATTCTTTTATTCTTTCTGTTTGCAGGTTTGGAGAACAGAAAAAATAACAGCAGAAGTGGACATATAGCAACTCTGTGCCTCTGCCCTCGAAGGAAGAGCATCAGAGGCAACTCTGGTTCCCACACCTATCATTCCTGAACTTGAATCACCAATATTGAGTCACATTCCATTATGGGAAGAATATTGTGGACTTGAGCTTCAACTTATTGATTTGGACCCACTTCCTGAACCTAGCCCGACTCCTGAACCATTACTTGATTAAGTTTCTTTCCTGAGTCGGTATTCGTTCTCGTACTTCCCACGTCCAAGTCAATAATTCCATCTTTTCATACTCCATTTTGGGACAAGGAGGTTGACACAATTGACTCTGAAATTTATTATGAAATTTGGAAATTTGATGGGGTGAAAATTTTAAAAAAATAATTATACATACATTTTAGTGGGCTATATAAGAAAAATTTCTGGTGGGTTTCACCAAATATTATGTTATCTTGATTGGGTAGCAACGCTGGCCCAATTAGACCACCACCGGAACCACCACCTTAAGGTAACTTCTGCCTTCCCTTGTTCTTTTCATGCATATATGCATTCATTCATACATTGAGGACAATGCATGAGATAAGTGTGGGGGTGGGCTTTACTAACATACTAACATAGTTAGAAACTAACAAAAAATTTGCTAATAAAAAAAAATTTCTAAAAAAAAAAAATAATAATTATAAAAAGGACAATATTTTGACTTATCTTTTGAAAGAAATCTAAGTTAGTTTTAAGGATTAGGAAAATCATGATTAGGATTTCTAAAAACTTGGTCAAAATAAATAAATTGTTTAAATTTTAGGTATAGGAGGAGAAATTGAATAATTAATTAGTCTTGATTTTTACCTTAATGAAATTTGCATACCTAATGCATATCTAGGATTCTAAGACGAAGACCTTGTGCCTCATATATAAAAAAAAAAAGAGAAAATCACTAATTAAGCTGGATACATGTGCCTCAAGAAGCATAAGTATTCATGCCTAAAGGTGAGTAAATAAAATAAAGTCTTTAGTTTTGTGGCCTAGTTCACTGAATTTGAGTCCGCGGGGTGTTTTTCACCTGGTGCCCTAAAGCCGACCAGTTTGGAGTCATCGACTTAAGTTCGCTACATGGGTGGACTAGAAAGCCTAAGAAAACTAAGAAAAATTACTCATATATGTATTAACACACCTAATAGTCAATTAGTTAGGTATGAGAGCCTCAAGAAGCCTTCATGCTTACACGAAAGAAAATTAGATGAGTTATACATATTAAAAAAAAGGAAAAAAAATAACAATAAAGAGGCATGAGAGTCCAAGTTAAGGAATTCCTAGTATAAATTTGTAACGCCCCGATCCCGTAGGTATGGAGACGTTATGGCGACGTACATACGCGAGGTAAAAACACACTCACGAGTACGTTAAGCCTCAGTACAGGACAGGGCCTCCATATACACATGAGTTCCAGCATGAAATAAGTACAAGAATACTTGCAGAAGAGGTTAGCGATCATAACAGATATGAAAAAGAGGGACAAATAAGATAACAGAAATAAATCATTAAAATACCTATGAATAGTCCCGATGAGGAATCTCCCATATGACTCCAAGGCACTCTATGAAGCTACGGTAACTCAGATCTCCAACCTGGGCATGCAAACCCAGGGTCGTCAGAAAGTGACCTAGTGAGTGGTAAAATGAAGGACGCAGTAATAGATACAATAGTAATACAAGCACGATAAAAATAGATAATACAAGATGTGATAATAGTGATACCAAATAATACGCATATACGAAGCGGTAGAAATATAATAACATGCTATCTTTTAATACCATCACTACCTAGCCGGTTATCATCAGGTCATGTCTATAGTCGTGTCCAGTTTATATCAGAAATAATGTTGTCTAGTGGTGACGTAATGAACATGCTAGTGGTGACGTGATAGAAGTGAACATGCAGATGTGCGTATGTTACCTAACCAGTATACGGTGTGATGCATAGACAGAAATGATGTATGCAAGGTATACAGAAAATAGAATATATGCACATATGCATGAATAGTATGCTACTACAGAAAATATAACATGTACCAGGTATAGTAACAAAATATACATGTAACAGGATAGCAGATAAAATCAGGGACAGTAACTAGATAGCATACATGTATCAGGTAAGTCATGTCTTTTATACAATAGTAGAAATCAGTACCACCCGGTATTTTAATCACTCTCTTCCAGTGTCCCATACCACTGGCAGTTCCTACTGGAGCCCGCACTCCAGTCGAACCCATCCGGACATGGCCTACGGGTACCATTATCCAAACGAGAGAGTAACCAAATAACAAGTGTTCCCGATGTCACTATTGTGTATACTGTTTTATTATGTTAATTGGAAACCCATGGTCGAGGAGTTCTTATCGGGTGGGTGTATCCCGTACATACCCGGGACAACGGCCTTATCAGATCCCTGGCTGCTGAGACCAGGGCCAGCCCACTAGAGTTGTAACATGTAACGGGAATCTCAATGAGCTAAAACAATAACGGAATGCTCATGAGTAACAGATGGTAGCCAGCACTACCCCGTCCCCTGCAGTGGGACGAACAATGGATCCAGACATCCACCCGATATGATCTAATCAACCGTCAAGTCTCCCCCATCCCCAAGTTATCTTTATGATCTGATATGTCAAGTATACAAGGTTACAAGAACAAATACAGTACATGATACGGTAACATGTTAACTGGACCTGAGCTCTGGTGATAGCATAGAACAATATAACGGGAAACGGGAACAATATAACGGGAACAATATAACAGGAACAATAGATGTGGGATTCCACATATCGCATATCAACAGCTCTCATGTCCAGTATCGGGAATATCCATATCAATAACCGGAAACAATCATATAACATGAATATGGTAACATGGAACAATCATACAGGTCATATGTACGGTGATGACAAGAAGATAGAAACAATACATGCATGTACACTCGTGCGGTGAGCATATGTCACAATGATGTGTGAACATAAGATCACTGTGTGTCGAGCATCCGTGTAACAATGAGAATAATAATATGAAAGGCGGTACGTCATGCAGTGGGATATCCGTGTATCAGTGGATTATCTATATAGAGCAAGAATCCGTGTAAGCTATCTGTGTCTCAGTGTATAATGGAATGTCATGTCTAGTGAACTACCGTAGCCGTGTAATTATGATACCAGTGCACGAAATAACGGTGTCCAACATTCCTATATCGTGATATAGTGTCTTCGAATATGGTGAACTAGTGGCCGAGTGTCAATGGTCCATGAACATGATCTAATAGGTATCCAGTGTCACACTCTACGTTTATTAGGTATCAGGCATGTTCTAAGTACAGTGGTGATGACAGTGTTTTAATGTTGTCTCCAGGTCTTCAGATTATTTTACCAGTATCATGTTTTATTTAAATAAAGCAACCAAGTTCAATCAATATGATAAAAAGACAGTTTATTAAAAATAAAAATACTTACAAACTGGCTACGAGAACGTATCTCTCTTTCCCACGATCGCAACGGATCCAAAATCGTCCCAATCGGAGTCCTGATGCTCCCGATATCGCCCGAATACTAAATCATAACAAATAGGGTTAAATATGTAAATAAAATAATAAATGCAAATACTGAATTGTACAAGGGGGTTTTCTGTAAAATTACCTGTAATGGGTTTGGATGCGGGTTTGGTTCATAACGGGTCGGGTCCAGATCCACAACCCAAACCCATTTAACTTAAGTTATTGGGTCACGGGTTAACGGGTTGGATTGGGATTTATTGGGTTTAGTATGGACCCAATAAGCTTATTGGGTTTGGGTTCTACCCAAACCCAATAAGGGAATCCCATAGCAGCAGCAACAGCTTCTTGCTGCTGCTGCCCCAACGCGGGCCGGCCGGCCAGCCCAGCTGGCCGGCGGCCAGTACGACCCGCCGGCGGCGGGCCTAGCCGCCGGCGGTGGTGCCACAGAGAGGGGGAGGGAGAGAGACACAGAGAGAGATAGGGAGAGAGATAAAGAGATAGATAGAGAGGAGGTAGAGGCGGCGGCCAGGTCTGGCCGCCTCGCCGGCGGTCGCCTGGCCGGCGACGGCGCCTGCGCGGCCTAGCCGCGGCGCCTGCGCGCGGCTGGCTGGCGGTGCAGACAGGGGTCGGGCTCCCCCCTTGCTTGGGTTTGTACAGAGAGAGAGGGAGAGAGAGAATTGGGGGAAAAGAGGGAAAGAGAAGAGAGAGAGGAGAGAGAGAACTTGGGGAGAGAGAGAGAGAGAGAGAAATTGTGTGAATGAGAGAGAGAGATTTTTAAATTAGGGGGAGAGAGAAGAGGCGGTGGGAATGGCGGTTGGGTTTGATTGAAAGAGGCGGTGGGAGAGGAAGCTTGGAGAAGAAGGAAGAAAAGAAAAGAAAAGAAAAGAAAAGAAAAGGGTTTTAATTATTAAAATAATATTATTTAATTGGGCCCAAATTCGACTAGTTCCGAACGGTACCCAAAAATTATAAAAATAGAGAATATTACGCTGATACGTAATATAAAAATGGTTTAAAGAAAGTCTAGCTGGTTTAAAAATTAAAAATCCTGGAAGTTATCGCCGGCACTGGGCGGCACCGGTTTGGCCGGATTTTCGATAAATTCAGAAAAATCTTCAAAAATACCCTAACGTAGAGAACACGATTCTAAGATGCATGGTGAAAGAGGATTCTCAAAATTCGACTCCGTTTGTGAAAGAAAAATCGTAGAGCCGATTATCGGTATCGGTCGACACCGACTACGGAGATTTTCCAAAATAATCCAGAAAAATGTCAGAAAATCCTAAAAAATTTAAAATATTAGACAATGACTTTTAAGACTGAAAGCAGCTCAATCGGACTACCACGGAGGTCAAATCAACATTATACGTCGTATCGCGTACTGATACGGGGATACGTACACCAGGGAGCAGGGGGTTACATTTCTCCCCACCTTACAAAAAAATTGCGTCCTCGCAATTTCGATTCAGGTGTGAGAACAAGATTTTCAACCCCAAAGCCTAAAGGTTACGGGTCCACGACACTTCCGCTGCGCACTCTGATATCTATAAGGAACTCGGGATGGAGAAGTATGGTAGTGAACTAATCCTAACAGATGGGAAACAAGACGATGCAAGGAAAGACAGAAGGAAATTGGATGTTCTGGTTGACAACCGGCAGGAAGGAAGGACTACAAACGAGTCAAGGAATGAATTATTAAGGTCATGGTATTCTTATACTCGTTGCTGGAATCCCCAAATTCAGATCAGATCAATTAATCTGAACCTGATTGTACTGTTGGTACGAGCCCGAGGATTGACCCAGGTGGTTACCCACAACAGGTGTGAACCTAAGCTCTGATACCACTATGTAACGCCCCGATCCCGCAGGTACGGAGACATTATTGCGATGTACATACGCGAGGTAAAAACACACTCACGAGTACGTTAAGCCTCAGTACAGGATAGGGCCTCCATATACACATGAGTTCCAGCATGAAATAAGTACAGAATACCTGCAGAAGAGGTTAGCGATCATAACAGATATGAAAAAGAGGGACAAATAAGATAACAGAAATAAATCATTAAAATACCTATGAATAGTCCCGATGAGGAATCTCCCATATGACTCCAAGGCACTCTATGAAGCTACGGTAACTCAGATCTCCAACCTGGGCATGCAAACCCAGGGTCGTCAGAAAGCGACCTAGTGAGTGATAAAATGAAGAAGGCAGTAATAGATACAATAGTAATACAAGCACGATAAAAATAGATAATACAAGATGTGATAATAGTGATACCAAATAATACGCATATACGAAGCGGTAGAAATATAATAACATGCTATCTTTTAATACCATCACTACCTAGCTGGTTATCATCAGGTCATGTCTATAGTCGTGTCCAGTTTATATCAGAAATAATGTTGTCTAGTGGTGACGTAATGAACATGCTAGTGGTGACGTGATAGAAGTGAACATGCAGATATGCGTATGTTACCTAACCAGTATACGTGTGTGATGCATAGACAGAAATGATGTATGCAAGGTATACAGAAAATAGAATATATGCACATATGCATGAATAGTATGCTACTACAGAAAATATAACATGTACCAGGTATAGTAACAAAATATACATGTAACAGGATAGCAGATAAAATCAGGGACAGTAACTAGATAGCATACATGTATCAGGTAAGTCATGTCTTTTATACAATAGTAGAAATCAGTACCACCTGGTATTTTAATTACTCTCTTCCAGTGTCCCATACCACTGGCAGTTCCTACTGGAGCCCGCACTCCAGTCGAACCCATCCGGATATGGCCTACGGGTACCATTATCCAAACGAGAGAGTAACCAAATAACAAGTGTTCCCGATGTCACTATTGTGTATACTATTTTATTATGTTAATTGGAAACCCATGGTCGAGGAGTTCTTATCGGGTGGGTGTATCCCGTACATACCCGGGACAACGGCCTTATCAGATCCCTGGCTGTTGAGACCAGGGCCAGCCCGCTAGAGCTGTAACATGTAACGGGAATCTCAATGAGCTAAAACAATAACAGGATGCTCATGAGTAACAGATGGTAGCCAGCACTACCTCGTCCCTTGCAGTGGGACGAACAATGGATCCAGACATCCACCCGATATGATCTAATCAACCGTCAAGTCTCCCCCATCCCCAAGTTATCTTTATGATCTGATATGTCAAGTATACAAGGTTACAAGAACAAATACAGTACATGATACGGTAACATGTTAACTGGACCTGAGCTCTGGTGATAGCATAGAACAATATAACGGGAAATGGGAACAATATAACGGGAACAATATAACGGGAACAATAGATGTGGGATTTCACATATCGCATATCAACAGCTCTAATGTCCAGTATCGGGAATATCCATATCAATAACCGGAAACAATCATATAACATGAATATGGTAACATGGAACAATCATACAGGTCATATGTACGGTGATGACAAGAAGATAGAAACAATACATGCATGTACACTCGTGCGGTGAGCATATGTCACAATGATGTGTGAACATAAGATCACTGTGTGTCGAGCATCCGTGTAACAATGAGAATAATAATATGAAAGGCGGTACGTCATGCAGTGGGATATCCGTGTATCAGTGGATTATCTATGTAGAGCAAGAATCCGTGTAAGCTATCTGTGTCTCAGTGTATAATGGAATCTCATGTCTAGTGAACTACCGTAGCCGTGTAATTATGATACCAGTGCACGAAATAACGGTGTCCAACATTTCTATCTCGTGATATAGTGTCTTTGAATATGGTGAACTAGTGGCCGAGTGTCAATGGTCCATGAACATGATCTAATAGGTATCCAGTGTCACACTCTACGTTTATTAGGTATCAGGCATGTTCTAAGTATAGTGGTGATGACAGTGTTTTAATGTTGTCTCCAGGTCTCCAGATTATTTTACCGGTATCATGTTTTATTTAAATAAAGCAACCAAGTTCAATCAATATGATAAAAAAACAATTTATTAAAAATAAAAACACTCACAAACTGGCTACGAGAATGTAGCTCTCTTTCCCACGATCGCACGGATCCAAAATCGTCCCAATCGGAGTCCGGATGCTCCCGATATCGCCCGAATACTAAATCATAACAAATAGGGTTAAATATGTAAATAAAATAATAAATGTAAATACTGAATTGTACAAGGGGGTTTCTGTAAAATTACCTGTAATGGGTTTGGATGCGGGTTTGTCTCATAACGGGTCGGGTTCAGATCCACAACCCAAACCCGTTTAACTTAAGTTATTGGGTCACGGGTTAACGGGTTGGATTGGGGTTTATTGGGTTTAGTATGGACCCAATAAGCTTATTGGGTTTGGGTTCTACCCAAACCCAATAAGGGAATCCCATAGCAGCAGCAGCAGCTTCTTGCTGCTGCCCCAATGCGGGTCGGCCGGCCAGCCCAGCTGGCCGGCGGCCAGTACGACCCGCCGGCGGCGGGCCTAGCCGCCGGCGGTGGTGCCACAGAGAGGGGGAGGGAGAGAGACATAGAGAGAGATAGGGAGAGAGATAAAGAGAGAGATAGAGAGGAGGTAGAGGCAGCGGCCAGGTCTGGCCGCCTCGCGGCGGTCGCCTGGCCGGCGACGGCGCCTGCGCGGCCTAGCCGCGACGCCTGCGCGGCCTGGCCGGCGGTGCAGGCAAGGGTCGGGCTCCCCCTTGCTTGGGTTTGTACAGAGAGAGAGGGAGAGAGAGAATTGGGGGGGAAAAAAAGGGAAAGAGAAGAGAGAGAGAGAGAGGAGAGAGAACTTGGGAGAGAGAGAAATTGTGTGAATGAGAGAGAGAGAGAGATTTTTAAATTAGGGGGAGAGAGAAGAGGTGGTGGGAATGGCGGTTGGGTTTGATTGGAAGAGGCGGTGGGAGAGGAAGCTTGGAGAAGAAGGAAGAAAAGAAAAGAAACGAAAAGAAAAGAAAAGAAAAGGGTTTTAATTATTAAAATAATATTATTTAATTGGGCCCAAAATTTGACTAGTTCCGAACGGTACCCAAAACTTACAGAAAATAGAGAATATTACGTTGAGACGTAATATAAAAACAGTTTAAAGAAAGTCTAGCTGGTTTGCAAATTAAAAATCCTGGAAGTTATCGCCGATACCGGGCGGCACCGGTTTGGCCGGATTTTCGATAAATTCAGAAAAATTCCCAAAAATACCCTAACGTAGAGAATACGATTCTAAGATGCATGATGAAAGAAAATTCTCAAAATTTGACTCCATTTGTGAAAGAAAGATCGTAGAGCCGATTATCGGTATCGGTCGACACCGACTACGGAGATTTTTCAAAATAATCTAAAAAAATGCCAGAAAATCTTAAAAAATCTAAAATATTAGAAAATGATTTTTAAAACTGAAAGCAGCTCAATCGGACTACCACAGAGGTCAAATCAATATTATACGTCGTATCGCGTACTGATACGGGGATACGTACACCGGGAGTAGGGGGTTACAAAATTCATAAGGATGCATATGATTTTTGGTAACGAAAAAGACTATATTAGAAATTCAATTTTAAATCTTACCTAAAATGGAAAACAATTTACTGTATAAAGACTAAAGTTTAAAGAATGAATAAAAATGATAATCCTAAAACTTATAGACTATTTAGTCTCTTCAAAAGTATTTCAAATATTTTCTTTTTTATGGATTTTGTGGGTGTAATCTGCTGAAAACCCTCACGAGACAACACTCGTCCTCTAGGGTAACGTAGGGGTTTAACGGCTTGTTGCACATGCTAAGTGTAACCGTAATTCCTACGAAAGTGAGTTAGGTTAGATTAATTTTTCTTTTTCTCTTTGATTTTTACTCGAGGACGAGCAAAAAGATAAGTGTGGGGGTGTGATTGGTAGTGAAAAGTGCATTTTTATCATTATATTTACCATCACATTTTCATATTTTTTCCTATAATTCTGCACATTTACTAATATTTTATGATTTATTGTGTGCAGGCCTCGAAATATTAAAATAAAAAAATAAAGCTTAAAAAGAAGCCCAAAAGCCCATATTCAAGCCCAATGTAAAAGTTGCAAATATTAATTGCCAAAATTGCAAATACTAAGGGCAAAAGTTGCAAATATAAAGAAGAGGGAAGGATAGACTTCTATTCAACCCTAAATACTTGCAGGATGAGGATAAAAGCCAAAGAAGAGAGTGCAAAGATAAGAAAATTCGTGGATAAAAGATTTGAGATCTAGTAACTTGCTTCCCAAGTTATATCCAAATCCAAAGATAAAGAGTCAGGATCAAACTTCCAGAAGCAAACGCCCAGATGGACGGACTAGGAGAGGCCACGCGCCAAAGCGCGCGGCCAACCGATGCCACGTGGCCGCGGAAACGCGGCCCAAGCCGCGTTTTCGCGGCAAAGTAGATAAGCCAGGGCAACAGGTTTCGTGGAGGAGTTCGATCTGGACTCTACTACTGCCTTCTGCACCTATAAATACCCCTGCAGTGCAACCGAGAAGGGCGCCCAGCGAAATACAGAGCCAAAAATTAGGGTTTTTAGGCTTTCTTCTAGTTTAGGTTTTCTTTTCTCTTTTGTAATTTTTATTTTTCCTTTTTGTAACTGAGAGGAGAGGATGTTTTCATAGAGGAAGGAGATCTACTTGTACTGAGGGTGACAATCGGTGTAAGTTTTGCTCTTCTTCTATTGTTAAATAAATCAACTCGAGGTTCATTTTTTTTATGTTCCTTTATTCTTGTTTAATCTTGTGTTTCTTTTGTTCTTGTTTTCTTCTATTTTTTCTCTAATGTCTTGTGAACCATGAGACCCAACTGCGTTGAGACTGCCTAGCCGAAGAAGAGCCCTTAATGGCCTATGGAGATGAACAAACCTTCGTTAGTTTGTCTTTTATTTTCGTAGTGTAGATTAAGAAGGTAGAATTTCCTATACGCCATACTTGTACGCCTTCCAAGACAAGGTAAGTCATCGCACGGATCAAAGGTAAGCAAGGTAGAAGAGGTATGTATGTATAGTTTTCTTTCTTTCTAATTCTAGTTTATATCTCCATCTCTCTTAAATTTACTTTTCACCTTCTCATTGTAAATATCATATACCATTGTAAATAATAAAAGAAAATAATTTTTAGAGAATCTTACTTAAACGCTTCCATCGCTAGTCCCTCCCTGAGGATCACGACCCGCATAGCCACTGCTACCGCGGATTCGAATTGAGAACCTTGTACAACTTGTTCTAAATCTGATATTCTATATTTTGTGTGCAGGAAAAACTCAATCAATCTGCTGAAGATAAACTGTGACAGCATGAGCGCCATCTACTTGGCCAGGAACCAGGTCTATCATGCAAGGACGAAGCATATTGATGTCAGGTACCACTTTGTTCGAGAGATTCTGGAGGAAGGTGACATCGAACTGTTGAAGATTCACACTTCGGAGAATCCAGCCGACATGCTTACGAAGGTGGTGTCGAGAGTGAAGTTTGCACATTGCAAAGCTTTGCTCCATATCCTTCAGGTAGCTTGAGCTTGCTGAAGCTCATTTGGATGAACTACGGACGGCTTGATCCCTTGGGAAGGGGTACGTAGGCAACCACATTGGTGCAGCCGTTCTCGAGTCGATGTTCGGCTCAGATTTGGAGAATCTTCACCGAGGTGGAGAATTGTTGGAAAGAGAAAATATTGCTGAGGAAGTTGACATGGATTGCTGAGGGGTCGTCGAGGTGATTGCCAAGAAAGTCGACGACGAAAAGGCGAAGGAAACAGCAGCAGAAAATAGCAACAGTAGCAGGAAACAGGTGGCCGGTCGACCGGCCCGGTCGACCGCCCGCAGTATCAGAAGATCGGTCGACCGGCGGTCGACCGAGTTGACTGACTGTAAACTCCCAACTCTCTGTTGGGCACCCGATCGACCGACCGGTCGACCGGTGGAAGGGGTTGGTCGACTGCCCGGTCGACCGACAAGCGGGGAGGGCTGCTATTTGCAGGTTTGGAAACCTGTTGTATTTAAGGGTTGTTGTTGGTTTCTAGGGTTTGTAATCTGAAGGCTGGGGTTTTGCTGGAGCTCTCTTGCAATCAAAGTGGCTGCTAGCAATTGTAATCATCTTCCAAGTAAATTAATCTCTTTCTGGATTGCCCCGAGGACGTAGGCATTGAGGCCGAACCTCGTTAAATTGTTTGTTTGCGTGTATGCTTTCTTCTGGTGATTGTTTTGTGCTGTTTGGGATTGTTCTTGGTGCTTGGGAAATTCAGGGGATCCTCATCAGGTTGTTGTCGTAGGCACAACACTATTGAGTATCCAAACATCTGATTCTGTTATAGGAGTTGTTTTTGGGTCCATTTGGATTCCAAATTGTTTAATTTTTTTTTTCCTTTTAGTTTTAATTTCCTAGTTAGATTAATACTCTTCTTTGTTTGCCGATATAAAGCCATTGTATCTCTGTAATTGTAATCAATCAAATTTTGCTGAAATAACTTTTAAGTTTTTCTCTTCAAATTTGCTAATGGATACGACTTGTTTTCTGATCGGCCATTGAGTGAAAGCTTGAAAGAAATAGAGGTGGGAAGAAACTGATTTTTGTGAGATAGAGTTTTGAGGATTTTGTAGAGATTGAAGAAGAAGAAAGAGTAGTTTTTTAGAGAGAGAGGGAAAATATATAGGGAAGTGGCAGCACAGAATGATAATAATGACGCCGCACTGAACTTTTTTACTTGGAATTGACAGCGTGCATAACACACAATGTCAAAGGGGTCTTTCCAATATCGCTGAAAGCCCACATGCTTTTTCAAAACGTACACGAGGACTTGGATTAATTAAATCCGATATTGAGATATTTTGTAACACCAATTTTTTTTTGAGGAGTTTTTGACACAACTCAATCAGTCTGGAGATCTAAAAATAATTTTATCAAGATTTAAAGAACAAATACGTAAAAATTTAAAGGAAAAAAACTCATTTTATTTAATTTTATAATGAAAGCAAAAGTGACAATACTGACAGGTCAACTGGGATAAAGGACAGGCTGTCAGGCATAGCCGCCGATCACAAAATCAACTTGCTACCGGTGGCTGTCGTATTTAAAACTTAACCGCATTTAAATACGCTTATCAAGCGCAGGGGTCTTAACTGACCATTGACCGCATTTAAATTAGTTTCCCTGTGACCCATTTCATTCATAGTTGCGTAGAGGTTAACACTTACAGTCAAATATTGGACAGAGAGATATTTGAAATAAATTTAAATTTGCCACTAGGCTTGGCTTACATGGTGCTGGAGGCAGCCAAGAGATTGTACATGGGATCGGTTTTTCAACCTGACAGTGATCTGAATTTGTTTGATTTGCTGCTGCAATAAAAATGCGGGTCAATATTAAGTTAATTTGCCTCTTGAAGCTTGAAATCTGAAGTGAAATAATAGTTCTGAAGATTATTTTACATGATGCTTTCGATGCAACAAGATTGTGATCTTGCTAAAAATTAAGTTGATATCCAGAGATTTCACAAAATAACTCGAATATAATCTTGCCCTTCCATATGTAAAATAATCAATAATGCTGGCAGCAATCATTCAATGAATGCTGAAGAAATTTGTTCAAATATTTTCACAACAGCTTCTATTAAAAAAATTGTAGTGTTCTGCTTGATAAAAGCAAATTAATCTTCATTCATATCTTACTATAGAGAAGCAAATAAGATTTTTATACACATGAATTACCTCTAAACTCTCTATGCCCCCTTTCTCCAAGTTTTAGAGAAAAATACTTAGAAAGCGGGGATCCATGCATTGGTCCATGTAATTAACAAAGTAGATATGAATGCGTCTCCCCTCTCATTACAAAGAGTCAACCTCTTCATACCAACATGTTCACTCCAAAAAATCAAAACTTCAGGATTTTAGAGGAGCCTAGTATTGTTGTTGAAGTCTATAAAAGGACTAGGATTCTTGCAAAATCAATCATCTGGCTCAGCAGTATCCAAACCTAGCTAGCTATACAGTCTCGAACACAAACATATCTTCTCTTCCTCCACGCTAGATAAAACCAAGCAATGGCGCCCAATGGTGAAATGCTCCCGGTTGTTTCTGAAAGATCGGCCACCACCGGAAAGGCGGCAGTCCTTGCGATCGGCACTGCTACGGCCCCCACCAGTTGGAGCAGAGCAACCTCACTGACGATTACTTCAGGGTCACAAACAGTGACCATATGGTTGAACTCAAGGAAAAATTTCGTCGGATATGTAAGTGCCCATGAATACTAGCATATATGTTACCAATATTGCCATAATATTTTGGATTATTCTGGAAATGCTCTACCAGCACAAGTTCAGTGCATCGAGTTGGCATGCAGTACAGGGGCACAGAGGATCTGCTTGCATGCGCATGCATGTGGTTCGCAAGTTTGCAACAATTATTATTTTGATATATTTATTGATTGTTTATTTTTTTTTTTAGAGGTAAAGTGAAGTATGCTCGCTTGTTTCATTAAAGTAAAAACAGACAAATCAAATCTAGTATAATTTTAGGAATTTCTTCAATATTTTGTAATTCCTCTGCTTTATCATATTCTCAGGCTAGATACATTTACTGATGAAATTAAATCCTCTCTATTTTGAAAGCTTGCAACACTATTAGTTTTTTTCAAGACAAATCTACTTATAAGTAATTTATAAATGTATTGAGTTATGCTCATTTAAATCTTTTCTATCATTCGAAAATGAAAATAGAGGGTTTATTTCAACAAAAAAAATATTTTTTGTGTCATTTCTTCAACAAATCTTTTATATGATTGTGATCAAGCTAACAAGATGTCTACAACATAGACCCTATGCGGTGGAGAAGATTCAAATCTACTCAGAATTATTCAATAAACATATGATCTGACTCATTGGTAGAAAAATTTAAAGTAGATTGTGAAAAGTTTCAGAATCAAAGTTCCAACCAAACTGGAGTTAAATCACTGGAAGTAATCTTCAACTCCTTGCAGGTAACAGCTCGATGATAAACAAACGGTACACCTACTTGACAGAAGAGATGCTGAAGGAAAATCCGGCCTTCACTGAATACAGCAGTCCATCCCTCGACGCCCGTCAGGAAATACTCGACGTCGTGATACCGCAGCTCGGCGCAGAAGCAGCAACGAAAGCGATCGAGGACTGGGGCCGGCCGATCTCCGACATCACCCACCTCGTCTTCTGCAACAGCAGCGGCGCCTCCATGCCTGGTGCCGACTTCGAGCTGGTGAAACTCCTGGACCTACCTCTCACCACCAAGCGCTTCATGCTCTACCAGCAAGGCTGCTTTGGGGGCGGCAGCGTACTCCGCCTTGCCAAGGACTTGGCGGAGAACAACCCCGGTGCCCGTGTCCTCGTGGTCTGCTCCGAGCCCACCATCAACGGCTTCCGTGGCCCGTCCAAAGACCACATACAGAACCTTGTCACCAAGCCCTGTTCGGCGATGGCGCTGCTGCGGTGATCGTGGGCGCAAGCCCGAGGGTGAGCGAGCATCCATTGTTCGAAATTTATTGGACAGCAGAGAACATTATACCGGGGTCCGATGGTATGATCGAGGGGAAGGTGAGGGAGTCTGGTCTCATGATCAGCCTCCAACTTGCAATCCCGCTGTACATCGCCGGAAGCATGGGCCACCTCGTGAAGGCGGCACTCGGCCCGCTGGGGATCGATGAACCAAACGACGTGTTCTGGATCTTGCACCCGGGGGGCCGGGCGATACTGGACGCGGTGGAGATGACGCTGGGGCTGAAGAAGGAGAAGCTGTGGGCGACGAGGGAGGTGCTGAGGGAGTACGGCAACATGTCGAGTGCTTCTGTGCTGTTTGTGATGGAGACGATGAGGAGGAAATCGGAGGAGAAGAAGATGGGGAATGCCGGAGAGGGGCTGGAGTGGGGTTTGCTCCTCGGATTCGGACCGGGGATCACCGTCGAGACGGTGGTCCTGCGCTCCCTTTAAATTTCCAGATTGCTTGCTAATGTGTGCACATCAGCAGTGTCCTCATAAGTTCAGGAACTGGATAAAATAAATATGAATCGTAAAAAGAGTGCGTAGTAATTGCGTAGGAGATCAAGGCAGGCTCCAACCTGTAAGTATACGTATGAGTATGAATGGTTTCTTGCACTGTCAAATAATGGGGCATGTCTCTGAGAGTGACTGAATTATTGAAAATAGTTTGTTTTATTTGAGATCTTCCTTCGTACCAGAGCTTATTTGTTTGTCTCCGACGAGGAGAGGAAAGAAATACTTAATGGAGAAAATACTTGCTTCCATCACACTAGCAACCATTATTTTTTTATTATCATTATTATTTTTGTTTACTGGTTGTAGGCTGTCTAAAAATTACTAAAGAAAAGTCATCAAAAAATAGAGTCCAAACTCCAGACGCAGGGCTAATCATAGCCATCACTGCAGCACAAAGACGCGAGGGTCGAAACCCGCGTCTCAGCTTCACTGCAGCACCAAGACGCGAAGGTCGAAACCCGCGTCTCAGCATCACTGTAGCACCAAGGCGCGAGGGTCGAAACCCGCGTCTCAGTTTCACTGCAGCACCAGGACGCGAGGGTCGAAACCCGCGTCTCAGCCTCACTGCAGCACCAAGGCGCGAGGGTCGAAACCTGCGTCTCAGTATTACTGCAGCTCTAAGACGCGAGGGTCGAAACCCGCGTCTCAGTTATGCCCTTGTTATGGGGTAAATCACTACCCACATAATGAGGAAGTTAACCCCCATTATGGAGCGTTTTTAGCGGGCACGTTCACCTCTGAAACCTCTATAAATAGCCCCTCTTGCTATGGAGAAGGGGTCGGTCGGTCGGTTGATCAGATACTTTTTGTAGAGGAACTTGGCTCGTGAGCTATAGAAGCCCCGAGACTTCCACCAGAAAGAAAGAGAGTCCAGCTCTTCAAATAACTTGCTGCGTACAAGTTAATCTTTACTTATAATCTCTTTGAGATTCCTGGTCGACCGGAGCTGTGTTACTCCATCTGCCATCCAAAGAGAAGATCCTCAAGAAGTCTTGACGTTCACCGGTCAACGGAAAACAAGATTCACTTTTCACCACTACCTCAAGAACCCAGCATTAAAAAAAGGGGAGATTTAAGTCTCAACATCTTCCCTCTCTTGTAGTTGGAGTGAAAACCAACTGTAATCTTTCATTTGATTCAAGGAAATTTTACAAGGAACCCTCTCCCGACAAACAAGAGATGGCGACTCCGCTGGGGAATACTTTCTCTACTGACGAGCAAGTGGTGGCGCAAGGTGACGTCATCTACATGGGAAAAACGGTCGAATCACTTGTCGTGAAATTTGACCAGGCGAAGTATGAAGAGTTCCTCTCTTCCGGTTCCAAGAGTCCTAAGACCCCGGCCTACCGCAGGGTCGCTACGGGGATTTGCCCCAAAGTCCGCTCTGAGATCCTCTCAGACGCGACTGGTGAGAAGGATGTCGTGGCTAATCGCATCATGCGTAACGCTCGCGTCAACGTCTCCCAGAAGACCCGCGTGGTCAACGTTCCTGATGTCCAGCTAGCCCATCACATTCCTCAGCGCCAGGTTGCCGGGGGTTCCCTTCAACCCCCACGATGTAACCGGAACGCTGAACGGCGACAGAGCCGGTGTGCGCGTCAACTATAAGTTGGAACAACTGATTGTCCAATAGAAATAGGACGCGAAGTTCAGACCAGCGTCTCTTCTGTACCATATCAGACACGTGAAGTTCGCGTTTGGCAACCTAAACGTGAGGTTCACCAAGCTTGCACTTCTGAAGCACCGCTTCCCAAACGCCAACGCGAAGCTCGTGCCCCTTGTCAAAGACACGAGACACGCGTCTCTATACACGGAGCCCAGCAGCTCTGCGTTTCTCAAGTGTCTCTGTCCAGACGCGATAATCAGCAACACGAGAGCTGCGTCTCTTCTCAGCAGAGACGCCGGACTCGAGTTTCGAAGCCGCGACGCAAGAGCTGCGTTCATGAGCCCCGCGTCTCTGAACCCTGCGTCCCAGCTGTACGAAGCAAGGATGCCTCCCGCCCTCGACAGTGCGAGGATAATCTCTTCGATCCCCCTCCCATGAATCTAAGAGATTATTTGATAAGGAAGAGAAGTGCTAATCGGATCACTTCATCGTGTTACTGCGAACGGCTTATCACAATGCTCTCTGAGTGCCGTTGCAGTTCAGGTGCATGCCAGCAGTCTCAAGTTAGACAGCTGATTTTGATTCCCCGATCAGCTAAAAGAAATCGCTCCCACAGGAGAAGGATTTTCTCTGACGCTGAATACCCTGAGCTCACTGCAAACATGACGAGCAGGAGTAGGGAAAAGCAATCTGTAGTCAGCTCCGATGAGTCTGACACAGAACCAGAAGGAGTGTACCGACACACTCGCACTCGGATTGGGGTAATTCCCCCGATTAATTACAGTGCCTTGGCCCGGGGCATTGAAGTAAATAACTCGCATTCCGCTATTGCAGAGTCACAGGCTTCGAACTCTTCCATAGAGAAGGAGGCCTTTATATACATGACAAATACTTCTGAGGAGACATCCAGGCGCTTGGAGCAGCAAGCCCAGGTCCAGAAGGAACAATTCGAGTTGATTCGTGCTCAACAAGAATCTATCGATTCCCTCAAGCAGATGCTGGCACAATTGCTTGAAGACAAGAGGAAGTCAACTGACAAAGCCTCCTCTAAAAAGTCTAAAGGCAAACGAAAAGAGGGAGAAAAATCATCTTCTGTACATATTGAAGAGAAAGAGCAGCCTACTTCTGGTTCGTCTAAATCATCGTCGCAGGGAAAAGACGACCGAGACCAGGGAAGGGTTCATTCTAGAAGAATGAATCAATTAGAGCAATGTCTTGAGGCCCTTACCAACCGGAAAGGCCTGCAAGAAGCAGGAGTGGTCCAGCCATATCCGACCGAATGGGACCTTGTTCCATACCCTCCCAAGTTCAAAGCTCCGACCCTCCAAGCATTTGATGGTAAAGGGTAACCGAACCAACATATCTACTACTTTAAGTCTCAGACAGGGAACGTGGTAGATAACGATGCCATCCTGGCACGTTTGTTCATCGGCACCCTAAAAGGGCTTGCCTTTGAATGGTTCATGAAGCTCCCAGAAGGCTCCGTCAAAAATTGGGGCGATTTGGAGAAGCTCTTCCTACCGCGCTTCTTTGAAGACAACTCAGAGGTCACTATGCCTACCCTTTTGGCTACAAAGCAGCGAAAGGGGGAGTCATTCAAATCATTTGTAGAAAGATTTCAGAATGTAGCACTCCGATGTCCAAGAGGTATGACCCAGGTCACCATGGTAGAAACGTGCCGCCACAATTTACAAACTTCGCTCCTCGCTCAAATAGGAGTTGCCAAAAGTCGCACCTGGAAACAATTAATCCAGCAAGGTGAACAGGCTGAAGAAATTGTCGCCCGGGTCAGGGAAGAAGAAAACAAACCCAGACTCGAAAGGTCGACAAGGTGTGCGCCAGACACATCCCTCCAAACAAAAAGGAAGGATAACTTGGCAACAGAGACCAAATCCCCCATCAAACCTCAACCGGTTAAGGGAACTGGCTCTTCAAGTCAACCGCGTACCAGCAAGCAGTATTCTTTCAAGGACGAACATGTTGACTCGCTGTTCAAGTTACTTAACAAGAGCAACAAATTAAAACTTCCTGAAGCTAGACGCCCTGAAGAAGTCGGTAAAACCGATAATCCTAACTGTTGCCTGTATCATAGGATGGTAGGGCACCCCACCAAGAGCTGTTATGTCTTCAAAGACATCCTTCAGGTTTTGATTGATGTAGAGGTATTGAAACTCCGTCCAGAGCAGAAAAAAGTAACAGCCAATATGACATCATTCCTCCAGTTTGGAAGACAACCTCCAACACCTTCTGGAGTAGTCCCCATCCTAAGAGGGGAGCTAAGAATGGTCAACATAGACCCTCACCATCAGCCAAGAGAAGGGTCTTGTCCTGTTCCCACACCTCAGGGAGAAGTTATGTGGGTTCATCCTGACCTTGTGGACGGCCAGCAATGGACCACTATTACTAGCAGAAGATCCAAAGGCAAAACTAAAGCTTCGTCCTGTAATGTGGTGTGTGATTAGACGAGAAAGGTGTCGTATTGTGGAGTATAATTTGCACACAAAATATATTCAATGAAAAGAGATAAGGTTTAGAAACAACCTCAAGTGCTTAGATCACTCCACAAATGTATGAAAGATGGTTAATATACCCTTTCCTATCTCCGTTATAGCATAGGGCTATACCGAGTCGATTCTCAGGGAGAGCTAGCGATGGAAGCGTTACGGTTGGTTGTGAAGATATAAAACAAAGATTCTTCTTTGCTTTAAAAGAATAAAAGAATCATGGAAAAAAGAATGAAAGAATTGGTGGATATGTTCATGATGGAAATAATCGGAAAAGAAATCAAGAAGAGATTTGCTTTGGAACTAAACTAAAAGAATGAAAACTTTAGAATGAAAAAGCCATGACTAGCTAACCTTACTACCTTGCCAAAACTTACTAAACTCCGTGATAGTGAATGCGTGCCTCATGTTGATTCATCGGCATAGATTCGTCTTACGTGTTGATCTAATTACTTTCTCACTTGAATGACGGGGGGTTTAACCCATCGGAGAAGAGAAGACCATCCAACTTGCAAGATTAAAGATAGCAATCACCCATGAGTTAGTAGTTAGCAAGGTTAGTGGTTAACTAGTACATGTAGAAAAGTTAGCTACAAGCCATAAGGAAAGTAAAACAAAGCATGAACTAAATTGCAAGAAAGTAAAGTAAGAAATAAAGAAAGCAAGTAAACTAGAAAATACAAGAGTAGAGAGAAGAGAATGGATGAATCCTTACTTCACAAGTTGTCACTCCTTGATATACACAAGCTTTCTCTCTCTTACAAACTCTCTCTTTACAAAATTTCTAGGGAAGAAGAAGAGGGTCTAAAGAACTAAAACCTAGAGAAAAACCCTACAAAAATTACAAGCATCTACTAATTTCTCCTCTCTTCTCTGTTCAGTCTTTGCTCGCAGGTCCAGGTGCAGTATTTATAGGGCTCAGAGAGAAGCTTCGAGATCCAGGTTGTTGGCGCAAAATCCGGGATCCAACAGACTCCCAACTCCCGCAATTTGGCGGGAAAATCCCAGAAATTGCGGCTCAACTAAATCTGTTGGGCAACAGCTTTCTGTTGTGAGTTGGTTGCGAGGTTGTTATCCACGTGGCCTTCTAGAATCTTGAGTTGTTACGTAGAATTCTCTGGATCCTGGGTTTAAACTTGGGCTTTATCTTGGGCTTGGAATTAATCTCTTTAATTATTGCTAATTAAAGTGATTATTGGGCTTTCTCTCATTTCAGTTGTGGACCTGTAAAAATATAGAGAAGATGAGTAAAAATCATATATTTATTTGCAATATGCATGGGGATTATGTGGTAAAATATGCAATATTGTGTATCAATCAGTGTGCGCTTCTTCCCGGGAAGCGAAAACTGATGTTCCCTCGCTGACTAATTCAGAAGAGGAAACGATAGCTCTTGCCACAGAACCTAACCAACTTGTGGCGGAAACCCGTTCGGGTCAGTCATATTTGAAAAAGTATGACGAAATGGCGGCAACTCCTCCAAAACCCGCTACAGAGTCAGCCAAGCCCTCCACAAAATAACCCATGGAGAGACAGAAAGAGCTTCGATTTTTCAAAGTGCTCTCAAAAGACATCGCGAAAGGATCCACAACACCTACCGCTTTGACGTCCTGACTCAACTGGCCAATATCCCGACCCGAATCACTCTTTATGAGCTCCTCAGGCTATCGAAGTCAACCAGAGAAGCTTTATAAGAGGCTCTAGCAAATGCTGAGGTTTTCATGACCCAAGTACCGGTTGGACCACAGGAGGAAGATGTAGAGGATTACCTCCATGCCTCCCAAAATGCTCCCTGCATCACCTTCACGGCAGATGATATGCAGGTTAAGGGGAAACATGATCGACCCCTATACTTCACAGGGTATATTGGTTCATCTGAAGTAAGCCGTATTCAGGTAGACCCCGGGTCCGCATTGAGCATTATGCCTCGCCGGGTCATGCAACATTTAGGAATTTCTACCCACCGGTTGAGCGCTACCCAGACGACCATTTATGGGTTCAATGCCAATGGAACCCGTCCAATGGGGAAGATCAAGCTCAAATGCCAAATTGGGGATTTAAAGTCAGAAGTGACATGCTACGTGATCGATGCCGACACCTCGTACAATCTGCTGCTGGGACGACCATGGATTCATCGGAATTCTATCGTTCCCTCCACTCTCCACCAAGTCATGAAATACATTGACGGGAGTGGAAAGGTACGAACGGTGATTGCCGAAAGGCATCCGTTCAAGGGAGTCGAGAACTATTTCACAGACTCTCTCCTATATCAGGACTCTGTGGAAACAAATGAAATCCCGCAACAAGGGGAGCCAGACTCTGGTAATGAAGCCGACACCGAGCCGGAAAAAGAAGAATGCATGTGGGAATTAGATCCACTTGTAACGAGCATTGATAAGCTCGATGTTAATAACACCGCCGATGATGTAGGCGGATGGTATATTAATGAAGAATTAGATTTGGCTTATCTTTCTGTGTCTGCTTCTGATTCAGTGCCATCAGACACTATTATCCACTATTGGATGATGACCTCTGGTCGGCAATGGATGCTTTGACATCATTGCATGTACCAGTGAAGTCGTCCTTCGAAACGTACTAAGATGCCGGTAATGCGCAAGAATCAATATTCATGGTTCCAGCAAGACGGAAAGGTCAAAAACCAATTCTTTTCGGACGAATTAAATCTGAACCGATGTCCCGTAAAGAATCGGAAAGCGAGAAGGAACCCCCTCAGTTCGGTCATTATGAGCCAAATGCACTCAGAATGATGGAAAGCATGGGGTATGATCTGACAAACGGTTCAGGGTTGAATTTCAGTAAAGGAAGGAGAACATTACTCCGATCTTTTGTGCCAAAAGGGAAAACCCCTGATTATTATCATCAGACTTGCAGGGGGTTGGGCTATGTGTCAACCCCGATCCTATCAGCCTCTGAGTCTAAAGAGTCATTATGCCATAATTACTCATCGGGCACGTCATCGTGAGAGTCAGATGTTAGTGTCGGCAACATCTTCAGAGAACTTTCAGTGAATATGGTTTCAACAAGCCACCTGGAAGACAGAGATGAAGAAATGATCCAATCTGATATAGATCTTTGGATCAAACACTTAAATGCTCTTTGGGATACTCGCTTTGAACAGCGCGAGCCACCCACGGAGGATAAGGTTGCTCAGATTAATCTAGGAGATGAGGCTAATCCTAAGCCCATCTTTATAAGCGAAAATCTATCGCCTTCTGAGAAAAAAGATCTAATATCTCTTGCGCGAGAATATATAGATGTCTTCGCCTGGAATTACGAGGACATGCTTGGACTGGATCCTCGAGTGGCCATGCATCGCCTCAACATTAATACAGACGTAAAGCCTGTCAAACAACAACAACGACGGTTTCGTCCAGAAGTAATGGAGGCAATTCAATCAGAAGTCAGAAAACTTATAGACTCTGGCTTCATTAGGAAAGAATAACATCCTGATTGGGTAGCCAACATCGTCCCCGTTGCTAAAAAGAATGGAAAGATCCGGATCTGCATTGACTTTCGTGATCTAAACGAGGCCTGTCCCAAGGACGAATTCCCACTGCCAATCACAGATGTCATGATTGACAATACATGTGGATTCGAGCGAATGTCTTTCATGGATGGATTTTCAGGGTATAATCAAATCAAAATGTATCCTGATGATGAAAACCATACCTCTTTCAGGACGCCACTGGGGGTATACTGCTACACTGTCATGCCCTTCGGACTAAAGAATGCAGGGGCGACATATCAAAGGGCCATGAATGCCATTTTTCATGAACACATGCGCAAAACGGTGCAATACTATGTTGACGACATCGCAGTAAAAAGCCACGTCAAAGGTAATCACACAGCCGATCTAAAGGCTATCTTTGATATCACGCGGACCCATCAGTTGAAGATGAACCCTACCAAATCCTTCCTGGGGGTGGCCAGCGGCAAGTTCCTAGGGTTTGTGGTGACTTCCACAGGAATTCATTTGGATCCGGAAAAGGTCCGTGCTATTCAGGAGATGCAACCTCCACAGAATCTCAGAGAACTCAGGTGATTGCAAGGACAATTGGCATACATCCGAAGGTTTATCTCAAATATCTTCGAAAGATGCCAACCCTTCACCAAATTAATGAAGAAGGGTGTCTCGTTCATTTGGGACAACGCTTGCCAGCAAGCATTTGAGGAAATTAAACAGTATCTCACACAACCACCGGTCCTTACAGCTCCGGTGTCTGGAAAACCTTTCCTGATATACGTCCGAGCAATGGATCATTCTTTAGGAGATTTACTAGCCCAGAACAATGATTAAGGACACGAGCAAGCAATCTATTATTTGAGTAGGACCATGATCGGGGTCGAACATCGATACAACCCGATCGAGAAGGAATGTTTGGCATTGGTGCTCGCTGTTCAGAAAATGCGACACTATTTGGTAGGCCAAACTATAAATGTCATATCAAAGGTTAACCCTTTGAGGCTACTCATGACAAAGCCATCGTCGTTAAACGACTGATTGACAAAATGGGCCATACTGCTATCCCAATATGAAATGCGCTTTTTACCACAAAGAGCCGCGAAGGGACAAGCGGTGGCGGATTTTCTGGCTGAGCATCCAGATCCGAGGGCAGCCGAACTTTACGAGGATCTCCCAGACGAGGTCGCTGAAGTCTGCTTGACCCAGACATCTTTTGAAAGACAAGTGTGGCAACTTTTCTTTGACGGTGCATCCAGAACAGGCCCAAAAGGACATATAGTAGCAGGAGTAGGGGTAGTACTCGTCTTCCCACAGAACTATGTGATTCCTCGAGCCGTCTCATTAACCGAGCCTTGTTCCAACAATGTAGTGGAGTACAATGCCCTTTTGATTGGAATGCAACTCGCCGATGAGATTGGAGCTAAAAATCTCAAGGCATATGGTGACTCTAAACTCATCGTCAGCCAAGTTCGCAGGAGTACGAAGTCAGACATGAGGATCTAGTACCCTATTACAACGCGACTTTCCACATAGCCGAGAGGTTCATAAACTTTTACATCGACCATATACCACGCAAGCAAAACGCGCATGCAGATGCACTGGCGTCTCTCGCTGCCTCCTTAGCCCTTCCAGCTGGAGTAGTAGAGAAAATATTTGTCCACAGCCATGACCTGTATTGCCCGAGAATTGCTCCTGAGGATTACCAGAAGCCAACAGGAGATTGTCAAGTCAAAGAAGCCCTTAAATCGTCAACCGGCCCAGAGCCTAGTGACTGGCAATTCCCTTACATTGATTATGTCTTGTACGATATCTTGCCTGACGATACTAAAGAAGCGGCTGCCATTAGAAGGAAAGCCCCTAAATTCTACTATAATGCGATCACGTGAACATTGTATCGTCGATCGCACGACGGGATCTTACTTCGCTGTCTATCACAAAAAGAGGCACAGGAGGTATTGAAAGAAGCTCATAGCGGCACGTGCGGAGCCCATCAACCTGGCCCAAAGCTTGGGGATTGGCTCCAAAGGTTGTGATATTATTGGCCTAAGATGATCACTGACGCTATCGCTTATGCTAAAAGATGTCACGCATGCCAAGTACATGGTGATTTTATCCATCAAGCACTAGGGTACCTTCACTCGACAACTTCTACCTGTTCATTCGAGATGTGAGGCATGGACGTAATTGGCCCTATCAGCCCACCGTCGTCAAAAGGACATCGGTTCATTTTAGCCATAATCGATTACTTTTCTAAATGGGCTGAGGCCATTCTATTGAAGGAGGTAAAGTCGTCTGATGTGATCAAATTCGTTGAACATCACGTCATCTACCACTTTGGTGTACCTCAACGAATCGTCCATGACAATGGATCCCAGTTCGTCAGTCAGGCTTTCCAGAGGTTCTGCGCTAAGTTCAGAATCCAGAGTGTTTCCTCCACAGCATACTACCCAGCCGCTAATGGTCTTGCAGAAGCTTTCAACAAAACCATTGACAAGCTTCTCAAGAAATTTGTCTCGAAAAGTCAGCGTGACTGGGACGACAAATTAGGTGAATGCCTATGGGCCTATTGCACGACTATTCGAACCCCAACTAAAGCTACGCCGTTTTCTTTGGTACATGGGTGTGAAGCCGTGCTTCCACTAGAAATCCAAATCCCATCTCTACACGTCGCCTTGACAGCAAAGATGACAAGGGAGGAGAAGCATCGACAGCGACTCCAAGAATTGGAGGCCTTAGATGATAAACGTCTGCAGGCCCAGCAACAAATCGAGCTCTACCAAGTCCGGATTACCAGAGCCTTCAACAAGAAAGTTAAGGTGCGAACTTTCAAGAAAGGTGACCTTGTCTTAGCCGTCAAAAGACCTATGGTGATGACACATAAGACAAAAGGAAAATTCCAGCCCAAATGGGAAGGACCATTTGTAGTAGAGTCAGTCTACTCAAATGGAGCATATCGCCTCATAACTTCAAATGGCGATACACTCATGATGCCAATCAACGGTAGATTCCTGAAGAAGTACTATCCTTAATAGTACTTTTCCTCTGATCAACTTAAAATTACACCTCTGATCAAAGCTCTGGATCCAAGAAAAGTTTCTTTCCTTTCATTAACGTCCGACGCCTCCGGCGGCTAAAGACAGAGGAAAATATTGGCTTTTAAGCCCAACATAAGTCTTCGATAACTCATCATGTTGAGGGGAATAGCATGGCTAGCCCAACTCAAATGGTAGTTGGTAAAGGCACCTCAAATCCGTTGATAGCTGAGGGTTTGCTAAAAATCTTAAGTGGACTTAGTTCCACTCTCTCCTCCAAAGTCCCTTACCAATTCTCATACACAGAATGGTAGGTCTACAAAATGCAATAATTGCTATGTTAACACTACACCTCTGGCACTTCAAACTTCACTTATCAAATCTCATCAATAGAATGATAAGTCTTCATAATTGTTTATATCGCAAGTCAATCACTGTCAAGTTAAAATTACACATCTGACATTTTAAATTCTACTTGTCACTTCTCATCAGTAGAATGGCAGGTCATCAAATTACTCCCATCACGAGTCAATTTCTGTCAAGTTAATACCACACCTCTGACAAATTACTGTTAAGTTTAACATTATACTTCTAACAGTAATCAAGTTGCTGCCAAGTTCAATATTAAACCTCTGACAGTCATTTTCCCTCAGACTTCCATATCGAAACTGAAATGAACGATGCTAAGTTTAACACTACACCTCTAGCATCCAGGTCATTGCTAAGTTCAACAATACACTTATGGCCATGACCTTCCCTCGGACTTCCTTGTCAAAGTCGAGATGACCAATGCCAAGTTCAAAATTACACCTCTAGCATTACCCTCGCTGCCAAGTTAAACATCACACCTATGACAGTGACACTTTCAGTTTTTCCAAATAAAGCTGAAATACCTTTGAGTCAAGTTAATATCACACCTCTGACTCACACCCTTGTCAAGTTAATATCACACTTCTGATAAGATTTAATTCAACCCGTTAAGTTAATATCACACTTCTAACGGTAAAGAAAGCTGAAATACCTTTGAGTCAAGTTAATATCACACCTTCGACTCACATCCTTGTCAAGTTAATATCACACTTCTGACAAGATTAAATTCAACCCGTAAAGTTAATATCACACCTCTAACGGTAAAGAAAGCTGAAATACCTTTAGTCAAGTTAATATCACACCTTCGACTCACACCCTTGTCAAGTTAATATCACACTTCTGACAAGATTTAATTCAACCCGTTAAGTTAATATCACACCTCTAACGGTAAAGAAAGCTGAAATACCTTTGAGTCAAGTTAATATCACACCTCCGACTCACACCCTTGTCAAGTTAATATCACACTTTTGACAAGATTTAATTCAACCCGTTAAGTTAATATCACACCTCTAACGGTAAAGATTCTCCTAGATTCCCCGCGAGTCTAGTCTCACTTGTTATTCTTATCAACAGAATAACAAGTCTACTTAAAAACATTGTTAGGATAACATTACACTGTTAACAGTGTTTTCACTAAATCCCCAGCTGGGTTTTAGTCAAGTTAATTCCAAACCTCTGATGAAAACTCATCCTCCCTGGGGGTACAAATTTCACTTATCATTCTCATTCATAAATTGGCAGGTCCACAAGAATTATCTTACTTCTGTCAAATTAATATCACACCTCTGACAGCATAGTTGAATTTCCTGAAACAGGATTTTTCTACAAACTTTGACTCGTTAAGCCAAAGATCCTTTACTTCTGTTCGTCCGAATTTCAATGCAAAAAGGGAATTCAAGACAATAGACAGAGACAAAAAAAAGAGAGAGAGTGTGTCACTTTTATTTATGTTCAGACATATGAAAGTGATACAAGACGTTCTCTTATACAATAAGATTGAGTGTTACAATAAAGGAGTACAAAGAAGTCCCTCTCTCTCAGTAAAAGTTTGCACTCACTCCTTGAAGCATGCTCACCACTCCAAATACAAGATGCTTGGAAGGGAGCCAAAGAAGGGCTTAGCACTGTGGTAACCATCGGAGGTTGATTACATCATGATGCATGACGTAAACATCGAAGGAGCCCATCATTGACCAAGAACAATGGTGTTTCTTGAGGTCAAAATGCAGCAGAACCTTCCGATTCCACCTGACCAACTGGTGTAGGCCATGATCCTTCGTTGATGAACATCTCTACCACCAGAAAGTCATCTAATGAAAATGAACTTTTCATCGATGTCACTTCCGGGGTAAGATTGGTGAAGGGAGGATTCGAGACCTTACATGTGACGTCCTCTTTCCAGTGACCTGCAAAAGGACCGGACCCACCACCACACCCACCACCATATCCACCGCCATACCCACTGTGACCATGGCGAACCCGGGAGCATGACTGGTGCATCGTGTCCAATGAGGTCTCGACAGGTGTCATCACCCGCGCAAATCCTCGTCTCCCATAAACAGGAGCCGTGACTTCTCCTCCAATGGTCGACCATCGAACAAGTTCGCTGGCCGATATATTCTCCCAAGGGCCCAACGAATATGCGAAAGGATGATTGAGGCTACCTGTGAGAAGTAAAAACCAGAAGGTTAGAATTCTGAAACAGAAGAACTAAAGGACAGACGCGACATAGCTGTGAACTTCAGACGCAGGAATGACCCACGCAGAAAGTCAAAATTCTGTTACGACAGAAACAGACGCGATCAAAGTTGTGGACTTTGAATATAGACAGATTTGAACGCGGTCTAGTTTTAGACCTGCGTCTAAAATATGAGACGCGAAGAACCTTCGGCCAGAATTAAAATTCTTCCAAGTCAATAGCCTCAAACGCGAGCTCTATATGCAAAGCTCGCGTCTCACTGTCCAGATACAGAGTTCATTACACTTGCATCCAATGGACTTTGGGTTAGAGTTCAGACTCAATCAACACACGCTTCATCAAGAAGTTTAAAAGGCGCGACTTCCAAATAATGGGCGCACCTGTCAGACTTCAAGAGAAGGTCAAAGAGAGTGAATCTCTTCAAGGGACAGCAAAACTGAAACTCAGTTGGGCTGAGTATTTCATGGCGGACTAATAATTCCTACCTGCAGAATAGCCCTTTAAAGGTTGAACTTTCTGCATCAAGGCGCGGATATAAAATGTACTCAGAGGGACGCTTTTTAATCTTGAAATCACTTGACAGTGATAATCTTCTGAAAAGATTAAAGAAAAGCATGAAAGCTTTGGGTCTTCGCTGTCCATGGGGGCAAATCCCATTGAAGGAAGAAGATGAAATCCCTCAGAGCGCTTGCTCTCGAGGGAAAGCAGTCTAAGCAATGGACTGTTAAGAGGGTGAGGCCTATTTATAGGCAACCCATAAGGCCTGTAATTAATGGCACAATAATCAGAGCCATCGGCCTTAATTCCGCACGAACGTCAAAGCCCAATAAAGAGCTGACGCGTGGATTGCCGTTTCAGAAACGTCAAGGACACAAGTCCCCAATCGTCAACGCCGACTTGGCATTTAAAGGTATTAACGCCAAAGCCCAATGAAGAGCTGACGCATGGATTGCCGCTTCAGGAAACATCGGAGAACACGAGGCCCCAATCGTCAACGCCGATTTGGCATTTAAAGATCTAACAAGATCTTTAAGACGAGCTGCATGTAACGCTTGGGAGGTTGCGTCAAGCACAGACTCAAAGGTCGCGTCCTGAAACCCGCGTCCATTCATAAACCCGAGGGCTGCGTTCCTATTATTTCTGCTAAGAGACTTTCTATCGCGTTTCTGAGAGTAATTCAGAACTGCGTCTCCTCAACAAATTGGATCTGGAGTCCGCATCAACTTGGAAGCTGCATTCCGAAGTTTGTGTCCCCAACAGAGGAGGCCTATATCATTCACGAGGAGCTCGGAACCGCGTCTCCATTGCGAGATGACAGTTGTGCCTTTATCATAAACTCAATGCAACCTGAGTTTACGCCTTATCAAGGGTCCAGAGACGCGTCTCTACTGAGCCAGTGTCGCGTCCCCATCAACTAGCTGAGATCCATGCGTCAGTCTTGAGGAACCCAAGACCGCGTCCCCACTACATCCTAAAATCTGCATCCTGACAGGATTAAGGGCCGCGTCCAGTGATTAGTCTACGATTATGCATTATTATACCATATTTTCCCACCGATTTATGAATAAATTGTCGGTCTAAATCGTGTTTTGGTCTCTATTGCAGGTAAATCAAAAGTTTAAGGGCAAAGGAGTAATAAGAGCCTAATTAAACCCAATTTCGGGTAATTAAATCCGCATTACTTGGAGGCCAAGTAAGGGATCATCTAGAAGATACGTCGAACCTAGACTCTTGCGCACGTCAGACGAAAATACAGACAAAAACACCCGAAATGGAATATACCAGGAAGCTACTGGAACCAAGACGGATCCCCGCACCAAAACCAGGGAGTTATAACCAGGGAGATAACTCCCTGGTTTGGCCGCGGATCCGCGACAAAAGCAGCGGATCCACGGCCCATTGGTGTGGCCACGCGTCGTTTTCGACACGTGGCCCCGTCTCGTCTTCCAGAAGTCTCCTTCGCCTATAAAAACCCCTGCATAGGTCCAGAACGAAAATGTTTTCATTTTTAGGCTAGGGTTTCTATGTTTTAGTGTAGTGTAGGTAGGCGCTCTTCATTTCTTGTATTTTGTTATGTTATTTCGTTTTTAGATCTTGTAGTAGGGCTGAGAGATTCACAGAGAGAGAGATAGAGATGGATTGATGTAATAGATGGTGACAGTCTATGTAAAGGTGCCTCCTTTCTCCTCCATTGTAATCTTCTTCATCTTCTACATGATGCTTTGCTAACTTTTCTTCTCATGGCAATCTAACTACTAACCACTAACCATTTAACCACTTACTTGATAATCCACATGAATCGAGTAGCCTCTACTAAGGCCTTGCTCTTGCAAGAGCCATTGATGGCTCATGATGATGGGTTCTAACATCTAACTTGCTAACTTGCTAACCAAGCTAACTCTCTCTTATTTCATGCTTTCTTTCAATGGTTTGATGATCTAATGTTTGTATTAGCTTGCTCTTGATGCAAGTTTTGAATGTGATGAACCATCTAAGTGCCATGCTTTGTATCGTCTCTTGAAGCCAAGGATTAGTGATGGCCAAGGATCAAAATGTGAGGCAAGTATCAATAAGAGGTTAGCATGGTTAGTGGATCAATTAGTAGTTAGTAGCCATGAGTTTTCTTTTATCTTGTTTTAGAAACTATTTTCAAAACTCTTTTATCATTTTTCTATCGATGTTTTCACCGCCTTCTTAGTTCACCTTTGTTTCATCTTCTTTCCTATTTGTTTTCCAAACCACTTCTCTTTGATTTTTCACATCGACGTTTTCATCGCCCTCCGCACCTACCACATGCTTGTTTTCCTTTTCTTTTCCTTTTCACTTTCTTTCTAATTCTTTTAACAAAGAAGAACTGTTAACATAAAACGTGAATAAAAACTGTCAATGCTTCTATCGCCTCCCTTCCCTGTGGATTCGACCCGTTGAGCCAATGCTATAACGAAAGTATCGAGGGTACATTAGCATACATACGAGATTTTTCATTGATTTCACAAACTACACATTTTTGAGTGCTAGTTCCGCCCTGATCAAATTTTTGGCGCCGTTACCGGGGAAGGGAATGGTTTTAATTTCACGTTTTTGTTAACATTGTCTTCTCTGTTTTGGTGTGCAGGACTATCTTTATAGGTGCTTAACATTGCAGAATAAACACTAGCATTGCATCTCCCTGCTCTAGAAAGCAGGGACTCAGCTTTTAAAGAACTGTCGCGCAACCGCGACTTCTGCCGCGAAAACGCGGCCATTTTGTGAACATTGTGTATCTTGTTGTGCTGGGATGTGTTCATTGTAATAGCTAGTAGATTTGTACTACTATCTTTTCTGCTTTGATTGCCTACACACCATAATAAACTAAAGAACTAAAATACGGTATTTGGACTCTTTTAAAATGGTTTAGACATTTGCATTTAGGCACGTGTCAATTCAATTCCAATATACTGTATTTTGTTCTGTTGTTGTGATCTGGACTGAGGTGTACATATGGCATTGCATATAGCATAGGACAAACACGTGGGTGATTTATCGCTTTGTGTTATACTATTATCTATATTGCACACTTGCACAAATTGAAATTAAGGGAAAACCCATACAAGATAAGGTGGGGATTTCATCACCCTTCTTTAGCCCAAAAATCACCTCCCCACCACACAACCCAAGCCCTAATAAAATTTGATAGACGTTGGCCCCTAGGGACATCTCGGACTCATTAAGAGATTGACCGAGGGTGGAACTTGTTTTGAATCTTACTCTTGTGAAATCGGTGTCTAAGGTTGGGGATTAAGAGGTTACGCCTCGAAGATACCGTGGTTTGGCGTAATTAAGGCCCGTTGCTTACGCACGGATACCTCCCACCGTATTTTGCCCATACCTGGCCGATTAGCTTGTGGTCAGATTCAAGTAACAACCTTCCCCGGGTAATCGACCAGTTAGGAGTCGTCTAGGTCTAGGTCAACCCTACTATAGGCTTGGTTTTGATTTGTCTTTTATTTTTGTTTGTTGTTTGTTCTTTCTTTTTTGTTTGTGATTGTTTGTGAAATGGAATTCAACAATAACAATTCTTTCAATCCGAATATGAATCCATATTTCACACCAACCCCATTCGATTCGGATAATTCCAACCCAACTTTTTACAATATGCACCAACTAAATACACTGGGTTGGCCTTATCCGAATCAATACAACCCATACCCACATTCTTATGATTATAATTTTTAAAATAATTTCAACTCGTCACAGAGTCAATGGGGATTCACCTCCCCCGAGTTAAATTTTCAACATCCTTGTCCCCCATGTTCACCTTGTCCACAATTTATACAATGTTCATTCCCCAATTTCGCTTCCTATACTCCTTTTTCTGAACCATCAATTGAAGAAAAATTTAAGTTACAAAAGAGTATAGAAGCCAATCTACAAGAGGCTGAGCAACAACTTCAGAAAACATTGGCCTCTCCAATTCTACGGTATTTTCAAGAGTCTTACTCAGTTCCACCTCCTCATAATGAACAACCATCTGCCCTAAAAATGAGTAAGGAACTCTTGTGTGAGTCCAAGCTTCAATCTCAAAACATTTCTGACTCACATTCTTCACAAAGTTTCTAAAACCAAGATTCTTATACTCCCATTCTAGAGCATCCACTTGTAGAAAAATCAAGTCTAGAAAAGAGTATAGAAATCTTGCAGGAGTCTATGTTACAATTTCAAAAATCTTCTTCTGAGTCTGTCAATAGGTTGGAAACACAATTGAGTCAATTGGTTAGCATTTATAGGAATGAGAAAACTCTATCTTATCAATCTTTGACCAATTCAGCTATGCCAAACTCTATTGATCTGACCCAGGACTCTTGTCATTTTGGACATCAAGATTCAATTTCAGCACACCCATCTGAACTTGTCCAAACTTCAAATGTTAAAGATCCCATTGACATTTTGGCAAGTTATCCTTTTCCTGAAATTGAACTTGAGCATGAATATGATCATGAACCTCAAATTAGTGATTCAATTCTACTTGCTGATTTAATTATGACTCCGGTATCTTCACCTGATTTCAATCCTTGTCCCGAGTCAGTATTGGATTCAGTGCCAGTCCATTGTGAAATTGAATCACCAATCATTTATGATGATCATATTGAACTTGACCAATTTCATACTTTTGAAAGTCCCATTGATAAATTGGCAAGTTCTCATTTTTGTGGAATTGAACTCAATGAGGAATGTGACTTTGATCCTCAAATTTGTGATCCAGTTCAAATTCCTGAATCACTATTGACTCCTGTTTTGTTACCCAATTTGAGCAACATTTTAGAGTCAGTTTTGATTCCCATACCTGTCATTCCTGCACTTGAATCACCAATCTTAGATAGTCACATTCCATCATGGGAAAATGAATGTGGACTTGACTTCATCTTCTTGATTTGGACCCACTTCCTGAACCGATCTCGATTCCCCAACCTTTACTTGACTTAAGTCTTTTTTTGAGTCGGTATTAGTTCCTGTACTTCCTGAGTCCAAATCAATCATTCCATTCTGGGACAGGGGTATTGATAAACTTGACTCTAAAATTATTTTGAAAATTTGAAAATTAGATGGGATAAAACTCTTAATAAAAATCATACATATATACATCATTCTAGTGGGTTGTATTCTAGAGGTCTCTGGTGGGCTCCTCCGGACTCCACGCAAGTTGGATTGGGCCGCATTTCATGGACCAATCAGACCACCACTGGAACCACCACCTTGAGGTGATTTTTCCTTCCCTCTCTATTTGTTTCATGCATATATACATCACGATGCATTGAGGACAATGCATGAGATAAGTGTGGGGAGGGTTTACTAACATAGAGTTTTTAAATTTTCTTTCTTTTACACTTCTTTTAGGATACTTTTAGAAATCTTTCCTTTTGTATAAGAATTTTCTCTTTCTTTAAAACTTTTTGAAGTAAGAGACAAAGTTTTGATTATTTTAAGAAAATTAAGATGATCTTAGAAATTAAGAAAGCCTTAATTATGACATCTTAAACCCAATCGAAATAATGGATCTTGTTTAAAATTATAGGTTAAGTAAGATAAATTGGGGAGATAATTTTATCTTGAATTTTTGCCTTAGATAGTATGCACTTTACACTTACAAAATTTTTGGGATGAAAAAAAAGACCTAAAATGCCATAAAGTAAAAATAAATAAAAAGAAAAATATATATAAATGAAAAAAATCACTTATTAAGCTGGATAACTATGCCTCAAGAAGCATATTTGTTCACGCCTAACGGTGGTCAAAAGAAACAAATAATCTCCCTTAGTTTTTTGGCCTTGTTTACTGAGTCCTTAAACCCAAGGGATGTTTTCTCATCTGGTGCCCTAAAACCGTCTGGTCTGGGAGTCATCGGTTACAGGCTCACTACATGGGTGAACTAGAAAGCCTAAGAACAATAAGGGAAGAAAAAAAGAATATATATATATATATATATATATATATATATATATATATATATATATATATATATATATGAATATAAATAAATGACTTGATGGTTGGAGTTAAAATCCCAGAAATCTTCACTATCACAAAGTGCATATTATCTAGGTTCTATGAAGGATAAAATATTCAATCTAATTTTGAATTCTTACCTTAATTAAAGACAAGATCTTGCATAGAGACTAAGTTTAAGGAAGAATGATTTTTGGTGGACTTATGACCTTAGATCACTTATATTTTTGCAAATATATTTTTGAAAACTTGTCTCTCTTTTAAAATGTGTTTTCAAAATACTAACATTTGTCTTCTTTCTTTATGGATTTTGTGGGTGCAATTCGTTGAAAACCCTCAGGAGACAACACTCCTCCCCTAGGGTAACCTAGAGGTTTAACAGCTTGTTGCACATGCTCAGTGCAATCGCATCACCTGCGAAAGTGGTGTAATAACATTTATAATATAGTTTTCTTTTCTTGTTTTGCTCGGGACGAGCAAAAGATAAGTGTCGGGGTGTGATTAGTCTACGATTATGCATTATTATACCGCATTTTCCCACCGATTTATGAATAAATTGTCGGTCTAAACTGTGTTTTGGTCTCTATTGCAGGTAAATCAAAAGTTTAAGGGCAAAGGAGTAATAAGAGCCTAATTAAACTCAATTTCGGCCAATTAAATCCGCATTACTTGGAGGCCAAGCAAGGGATCAACTAGAAGATACGTCAAACCAAGACTCTTGCGCACGTCAGACGAAAATACGGACAAAAACACCCGAAATGGAATATACCAGGAAGCTACTGGAACCAAGACGGATCCCCGCACCAAAACCAGGGAGATATCTCCCTGGTTTGGCCACGGATCCGCGGCAAAAGCCGCGGATCCGCGGCCCATTGGTGTGGCCACGCGTCGATTTTCGACGCGTGGCCCCGTCTCGTCTTCCAGAAGTCTCCTTCGCCTATAAAAACCCCTGCATAGGTCCAGAACGAAAAAGTTTTCGTTTTTAGGTTAGGGTTTCTATGTTTTAGTGTAGTGTAGGTAGGTGCTCTTCATTTCTTGTATTTTGTTATGTTATTTTATTTTTAGATCTTGTAGTAGGGCTGAGAGATTCAGAGAGAGAGATAGAGAGGAATTGATGTAATAGATGGTGACAGTCTATGTAAAGGTGCCTCCTTTCTCCTCCATTATAATCTTCTTCATCTTCTACATGATGCTTTGCTAACTTTTCTTCTCATGACAATCTAACTACTAACTACTAACCATTTAACCACTTACTTGATAATCCACATGAATCGAGTAGCCTCTACTAAGGTCTTGCTCTTGCAAGAGCCATTGATGGCTCATGATGATGGGTTCTAACATCTAACTAGTTAACCAAGCTAACTCTCTCTTATTTCATGCTTTCTTTCAATGGTTTGATGATCTAATGTTTGTATTAGCTTGCTCTTGATGTAAGTTTTGAATGTGATGAACCATCTATGTGCCATGCATTGTATCGTCTCTTGAAGCCAAGAATTAGTGATGGCCGAAGATCAAAATGTGAGGCAACTATCAATAAGAGGTTAGCATGGTTAGTGGATCAATTAGTAGTTAGTAGCCATGAGTTTTCTTTTATCTTGTTTTAGAAGCTATTTTCAAAACTCTTTTATCATTTTTCTATCGATGTTTTCACCGCTTCTTAGTTCACCTTTGTTTCATCTTCTTTCCTATTTGTTTTCCAAACCACTTCTCTTTGGTTTTTCACATCGACGTTTTCATCGCCCTCCGCACCTACCACATGCTTGTTTTCCTTTTCTTTTCCTTTTCACTTTCTTTCTAATTCTTTTAACAAAGAAGAACTGTTAACATAAAACGTGAATAAAAACTGTCAATGCTTCATCGCCTCCCTTCCCTATGGATTCGACCCGTTGAGCCAATGCTATAACGGAAGTATCGAGGGTACATTAGCACACATACGAGATTTTTCATTGATTTCACAAACTACACATTTTCGAGTGCTAGTTCCGCCCTGATCAACGGCGCCAAAAACTTGTTCGGGGCGGAACTAGCACTCAAAATGTGTGTTTTGTAAAATCAATGTAAAAGCTCATATATGTGCTAATGTACCCTCGATACTTTCGTTGTAGAATTGGCTCAACGGGTCGAATCCACAGGGAAGGGAGGCGATAGAAGCATTGACAGTTTTTATTCACGTTGTTTGTTAGCAGTTCTTCTTTGTTAAAGAATTAGAAAAAGAAAGTGAAAAGAAAAGAAAAGGAAATCCAGAATGTGGTAGGTGGAGAAGGCGATGAAAACGTCGATGTAAAAACAAAATAGAAGTGGTTTGGAAAACAAATTAGAAAAGAAGAAGAAGCTTGTAGTGAAAAAGAAGAAACAAGGGTGAACAAAGAGGATGGTAAAAACACCGATGAAAAGATAAAAGAATTGCTTTTCTAAAACAAGATAAAAGAAAACTCATGGCTACTAACTACTAATTGATCCACTAACCATGCTAACCTCTTATTGATAGTTGCCTCACATTTTGATCCTCGGCCATCATTAATCCTTGGCTTCAAGAGACGATACAAAGCATGGCACTTAGATGGTTCATCACATTCAAAACTTGCATCAAGAGCAAGCTAATACAAATATTAGATCATCAAACCATTAGAAGGAAGCATGAAATAAGAGAGAGTTAGCTTGGTTAGCAAGTTAGATGTTAGAACCCATCATCATGAGCCATCAATGGCTTTTGCAAGAACAAGGCCTTATAGAGGCTACTTGATTAATGTGGATTATCAAGTAAGTGGTTAGATGATTAGTGGTTAGTAGTTAGATTGCCATGAGAAGAAAAGTTAGCAAAGCATCATGTAGAAGATGAAGAAGATTACAATGGAGGAGAAAGGAGGCACCTTTACATAGACTGTCACCATCTATTACATCAATCCCTCTCTATCTCTCTCTCTGAATCTCTCAGCCCTACTACAAGATCTAAAAACGAAATAACATAACAAAATATAAGAAATGAAGAAAACCTACCTACACTACACTAAAACATAGAAACCCTAACCTAAAAATGAAAACTTCCTCGTTTTGGCCAAATACAAGGCTATATATAGGCATAAGAAGTCTCTGGAAGACGAGACGTGGCCACGCGTCGAAAATCGACGCGTGGCTCTACTCTATGGCCGCGGAAACGCGGCAATTGCCGCGTTTTTGCGGAAATACCAGGGACTTAGGTCCCTGGTTTTTGTCCGTGGATCCCCGTTGGTTCTAGCCGCTTCCTGGTATATCCCGTTTCTGGTAGTTTCGCCCGAATATTCGTCTGACGTGCGTAAGAGTCTAGGTTCATCGTATCTTCTAAATGATCCCTTGCTTGGCCTCCATGAAATTCGGAATTAATTACCCAAAAAGGGGTTTAATTAAGATCTTATTACTCCTTTGCCCCTGAACTCTTGATTTACCTGCAATAGAGACCAAAACACGGTTTAGACCGACAATTTATTCATATATCGGTGGGAAATGCGATATAATAATGCATAATCGTAGACTAATCACACCCCCACACTTATCTTTTGCTCGTCCCGAGCAAAACAAGAAAAGAAAAACTATACTACAGAGGTTATTACACCACTTTCGCGGGTGACGCGATTGCACTGAGCGTGTACAATAAGCCGTTAAACCTCTAGGTTACCCTAGAGGAGGAGTGTTGTCTCCTGAGGGTTTTCAGCGGATTGCTCCCACAAAATCTATAAAGAAAGAAGACAAATGTAGTATTTTGAAAATGCATTTTGAAAGAGGGACAAGTTTATGAAATATTTTTGCAAAAATATAAGCGATCTAAGGTCATAAGTCCACCAAAAATCATTCTTCCTTAAACTTAGTCTCTATGCAAGATCTTGTCTTCAATTAAGGTAAGCATTCAAAATTAGATTGAATATTTTATCTTTCATAAAACCTATTTCATGCATATTGATTAGACCGTATTGAGACCGGTCTTCAGCTTTCACAGTCGGCTGGACCCAGCACCACCGCTGGTCCAAAACGACGACGAGGGTGATTCTGTTCCTTTACCTATTTCATGCATATTTTATCTTGCATACATTGGGGACAATGCATGAGATAGGTATGGGGGGTAGATAGTAACTTAGGATTTTTATTTTCTTTTTAGGAATTTTATTTTCTCTTTAGATTTTTCATTTTTAGGATTTTTCATTTTCTTTAGATTTTTCATTTTCTTTTTAGAAAATTAGATTTTTCATTTTTTAGGATTTTTCATTTTCTTTAGATTTTTCATTTTCTTTTTAGAAAAACCATTAAAAAAAATAAAAAATAAAAAATAAAAAAAAAAAGAGAAAATTTTGATCCATTTTTTTTTAAAAGAAACAAACTTGATTTTAGAAATTAAGGAAACTCTAAACTAAGATTTCTTAATATAAGTCGAAAAGAGAAGTTTTGTTGGATTTTTAGGTTACGTAAAAAAGGATAAGAAAGATAGCTAGATTTTAATTCTTTCTTTAGCATATATACATTAAACATATTGAGGGATTAATCAAAGACTTAGTGATTCTATTTACACATATATATAATAAAAACAATAAATAAATAAATAAATAAAATAATTACTTAGCCACTAATTAAACTGGTTAGCTGTGCCTTAAGAAGCATGGCCAGTCACGCCTAAAGGTGGTCAAGTCCTTAGTATTCGTGGCCTAGTTTACTCGATCCTTGAACCTTAGGGATGTATCTTCATCTGGTGCCCTAAGACCGACTGGTTTGGGAGTCATCAGTAAGAGGCTTGTTACATGGGTAAATTAGAAAGCCTAAGGAAGTTAAGGAGGTGTAAATAAATAAATAAATAAATAAATAAATAAATATTGTATATATTAGTAAATAAATGAACTTTAGTCTAAGAAAAATCCTTCATATTTATCGATGTATATATACTAGGTTTGATGCAAAATCCGGTCTTCGCTCTATTCCTTAGAAACTTAACCAAGTTAAAGACAAATCTCTAAATAGACACTTATAAAAAGAATGACTAGTTTAGGGTAACCTAAAACCTATAGATCAAGGAAAATTCTTGAAAAATATGGATCAAAAATTTTTTCACTAACATTTTTATTTTTTCTTGGATTTTGTGGGTGCAATCCGCTGAAAACCCTCAGGAGATAATACAACTCCTCTAGGGTAACCTAGAGGTTTAACAGCTTGTTGCACGCGCTCAGTGCAATCGTGTCACCTACGAAAGTGGTTCAATAATTTAGCTAGGATTTTTTTCTCTTTTTTGCTCGGGGACGAGCAAAAGCTAGGTATGGGGAGGTGATTGTAGTTCATTTTTTCATCATTTTCCACTTCCATATCATGCTTTATGTAAATAAAAATAAGGTTTTTATTTCTTTTCTCTCTAATTTTTCAGGTCCACCATTAATGGAGAGGAAGGCCCATAATCAAGGAATTTTCAAAGAATTAATGGGATTAATTAAGGAGCCCAAAAGAAGAAGCCCAAAAGAAGCCCAGGTTTGGAGTCGTCCATGAATATCTCCAACCTTCTAGAAGATCTAGCGTGGCATACGGAGCATAACAGAATGACAACAGAAATCATTGGCGCAACGGCCAAGATTTTGCCGCGGAAACGCGGCTCTGGCCGCGGATCCGCGGCAAGAATCTGGCCGTTCAGCCAGCGTTTAATCTCACGGCTGAGATTTGAGGGCCTCATCCTCTGGAGCCTATAAATAGACCCCTAGGGTCTCTGCGAAGAAGAAGAGGAGAGAATAGGAGAGAAGAGCTTGTATTTTTGAGAGAATTGTAGGGATTTTCTCTAGCTTTCTTTAGTGCTCTTGTAATCTTATTTCTCCTTCTAGAATTCTGCAAAGAGAGAGAGAGAGAGTGTGAGATCTTGTAATTGAAGTGGTGACAACTTGAATGTAAGCATTGATCCATCTATCTTCTCATCTTTACTAATTCTAGTGCTTTACTTTCTTATGCTTTATTTTCTTCAAGCTTTTATTACCATTGCATCTTCTTCTACAATAATTTGTTGTGTGCTTTTCATTTCAATGTCTAGCTAATTCTCTAACATGACTAGCTAACCACTAACTTTACTAACTTCTAACTCTTGGGTGATTGCTAATTCATGTGATTCATTGGATGCTTTATTGTAGTCTTGTAATTTTAAGTCTCTATTATCCCCAATGAAGATGAGTTACTTTAATTCTTGGCAAATGCTTATTTTCATTTCATATAATTCATGTGAGCCTCATTTAGAGCTTTGTCTTTAGAACAAGTGCCTTGATGGAACATGGAGATGGAGCACCTAACTATGCTATTTCTTGTACAATTTTCTTACTTCAATGCTAGCTCGAGTATGGCTCTGAATGACTAATGAATCTTGTATCTTCTTCCTTAGCATTACCTTGAATGACACTCCTTGATTCCACCATTGAAAATCTATCTCGGGAGCCGATGAATCAATGAGGCTACAAGTCAAGCCGAGAAGATCACTCATCCTCTACATGGGAGAATATTTTGACCAAACAAGCAAGACGAACTTTTACCGATGAATCAACATGAGGCATGCATCACCCTATGAGATTAGTAAGTAAATTAGAAGGGTTAGCTAGTCATGGTTTCTTCTCTCTGAAGTCATTTCAAGGTTTTCCTTCTCAAAGTTTTCTTTCCAAACTAGTAAAAGTTTTCCAAGTTCATTACACTTTCCTTTCCATCCTTTTTCTTTTCATGCAACAAAATCCACAAAGAATTTTTCCTCTCTTTTTCATGTCCTTTTGTTTTTCTTGAACATAGAAGAACTTTCGTTTTCCTTCTTCAAAACTCAATTTCAAAACCGTAAAGCTTCCATCGCAAGCTCTCCCTGAGGATCGACCCGTAATAGCTCATACTACTATGGTGATTCGGAAGGAGTAAAGAACAATTGTGAATACATTTTGGAGTTTTTTGAGCATCACATAAGAGCATCGAAGGTTGATTCTAAACCCTCTCTCTCTGAATATTACTACACTCCTACCTTCCGAACATCCAGGATCCGCGTCCTTCCATAATCAGAGCCGCGTCCATATTAAAAAGGAGATTTCGCGCGTCTTCACGGCATCTCCATTAGCAGGTCAGAATCGCGTTTCCAAGAACCGCGTCTCCACTATAAATTAGAGCCGCGTTTCGCTCAAGAACTCAGTTCAATCTGAATTTATTATTCATGGCCGACTAAAGACTGCAGTCAAAGGCTGCGGTTATGAAATTGAGTTCATCTACAGCGATCAAAAAAAAAAACTTGAAATGGAGCAAAATTCTGGAGACTTTTATTATTTAATTCAAAATGGTAAAAGTAATACAGACACTCTTGACAAATAGCGTGTTCTTTTTTTTTTAAAACAAAAAAAAGGGGAGGCTAATAATCTTGCTTCGCCAAAGAATGGATTTGTTCTCGGAGACAATGCATCTCGTGCTGACGTGCCTTCTCAGCCTCCATTAGAGCTTGGACTCGCAACTCCTCCTCAGACAAAAATCTCTTCGCAGCCAGTTGTGCTTGAAGAGACTCCAGTCTGGAGGAATGAGCAGAGAGGTTTTCTTCAGCCTGTATCTTGGCAGTTTCTAGTTCCTCCAAGCGTTTCCTAGCAGCGACAAGCTTCTGCTCATTGATCTCAATCAAGGCTTGTGCCCTGGCTATGGTAGCTCGAGCTGTGGCAATAACCTGCTCTGCGCTTTGTATGACGATTTCAGATTCCTTTGAATCGCCAATCAGCCGTTGGTGGTCAGCTTGGAAATGCTGGAGATGGCGGGTCTCTTCAGCTATTTGTTCCTCCATCTCCTTTCGCTCATGTTCTTAAGCGGCAAGAAGCTTATTCAGGGTTGTCCGAGCCTCGTCTACTGAACCAGCATTTTCCAGAGACTTGAGCTCCTTCAGATAATTTCCCAGCTGCTTCACCAGCATCAGGCATGCCCTAGCCTGCGAAGGACTCCCAGTTTGACCAATATTTTCGATCTAATTTTCGAGAAGTACTCGGGCAAATTCAAAAGAGCTGCCCCGGAGAGGACGAGGTCAATACAAGATCTCATGAAAGCAAAAAATTGTTGCACCATTTGACGTGCTAGCTCTTCCATGATGTCATTAACTGGAGAAAACTCTGCTGATGTGTTCCCGGACCCCCTTTCCATGACAGGACGAGAGACGGGAGTCGGTTCATCTTGCGCAAGAGTAAGGCAGACGATAGGTTCATCAGATACTGAGATGGTCGTCGACACTTTCGGGGAGGTTATTGTTGTAGCAGCCACCATCGCGATAGAGGTAACAGTAAACCTTGCAACATCGGGTTCCCCGGTCGAGGTTTGAACTGTACTACCTTCTGCGTCAATACTTGCCGCAGGATTCTCTGCTTGAGCTCCTCCAGCGCTCTCTGCAAACCACCAAAACATCAGCCATGACAATAAAAAGGAGAATATTCAATGCGTCAGTATTCTCTTACAAGTTGAGGATCTGAAGATGGCGAATTCCTGGGCAGATCTTGTAGGGTTGAAGCCTCCTGGGCGTTGACAGTTGCACTCTCTTGAGGCATTTCGGTAGTAGGAGCCTCAAGGCCCTCCTGCTAGGCCAACTCTTGTATCATTTGCTCAATCTGAGAGGTTGTAGCCTCACTGTCGACAGCTAGCCCTATAGCACAAAGTCAAAAGGAAATGTCAGAACCCTTCCCTAGCTAAAGGGGAAGCCGGTTCAAAAAGACAAGGAGAGTACCTTCAGTAGCAGTGATCGTTGCTATTGGCGAAACCGTTACAGGGTCACACCCTTGTATCTCTTCTTCCAAAATATGCGAGAATTTGCTCGTATCAGGAAGAGCAGGTTCATCGCCGAAATTGACTTCATCGCTAGAATAATATCCATGCTCTTCGGACGATGAAGACGACAGTTCAACACAGGAGGCCTTAGCGATCGAGACCTTACCACCAAGTACCCCAGTAGTAGAGCTGGGATCGACATCCCGCGAGCTGGGTATCAATACAGTAGGAGACACAGGTTGTTGCACCTCGTCCCTTCTCTCTTGAACTGAAGAAGACTCTGGCCGAGTTGAGACCCCTGGAATCTCAACATCATCCCTTCCCACCAGGTCAACTTCGGATCGCTCAGCCTCCTCAGCCATGATGGGTTCACCTGCAAGCTCCCCTTCTTCTAAGATCACAGGGCCCCTGCTGCGTAGTCCGCGAGGACGAAGAAGGGGGATCTCCTCTTCCTCTTCCTCTTCCTCCCTCTGCCCCTCAACACAAGAAGGGACTACCTCGGGCATTGAAGCTTCAGCTTCCTGTTCTCTCCTAGCTTTCTTCGGGATAGGCTCACCCTTGAAAGTAGAGCCATGGGAACGTTTGGACACAGCCTGCCGACTCTTTTTAGCGGGCTGCTCCTTGGGCACTGCTGCTCTGATCCCGTCCCTGCTTCCCCTCCTGCTTCTTTCTCGGCTGCCTGGTATTCCTCCATGCCTCGCGCTTATTTGTTGGACTCCAATTTGTCCTTATACGACGCCTTGATGCTCTTAATGCATGAGATATTTATTGCGAAACCAGGCATCTTGCTAGCCAGGGAATACCAAGTACAGAAGCTGAGGCTCGTGTAGCAGTTGGGCGTCTTGTGAGGCAAGCTGAAAATAGTTTTTGTCCCTCCAGCCACACTATAATACCATGCCCGAGCACCTTCAAATAAATTCCCGCTAAAGGAGAGTTTGGTGTTAGGGTTACCGACATATAATTAATCATAGCCGAATTGTCGAGCAAAACGGCTCGGCATATAAGGCTCGATCGTACATGAGTTCCCTTGCCGAAAGAGCAGATACTCGGGCCGAATATTAATTAGCCACCAGAAGACTCCCGATGGCAACCTTGTGAAATCATCTGGTCCCGCAAGGTCAGCAAATTTATCCCCGTAAGATGCGCCGGCAATTTCAGGGAAGCAACGGTCGAGCTGATACTTCAAAGCGCTCAAAATACATTTCCGAACGAAGAACATGTAATAGCAAGACCAGTTTGAGTTCTTCAGCCTCTGCACATAAGGGACAAACCCCTCGGATCGAGGCACTGCCGTCATTAGTGAAGGGAAGTGTATAACGTACCAAGCCATCAAGTACGTATAGGGAAGCTCAATCCTGAGGTTAGGGGTCTTTACCCTCAGCCTTCCCTCCGAGTCAACCTCTGGTCTACCCTTGGAGTCGACAATGGCCTCCACTTGGCACAGGCTTTTAACAAGAGCCCATAATCCACTTTAAATTCCAGACACCATTGCTGGAAGGAGGGCGATAGACTTGCCGTAGGCCAACAAGACTGCCGGGTACACCACATCGGCGACAATTACTTCATGTGGCAGTGTTGGCACCACACAGCGCTTTAGCCATAGCATAAGAATGCCCGCCAATAGCGCCCGATCAGAAATGGGAACTCGGGCTTGATGATGAAAACTTTCAAAGACCGTGTCAGGTTTGAAAGTATCTTCGTTTGACTCCGTGGTATATGAGCTTGCAGAGGCGTCAATCCTCTCAGCAATTTCTTCATCAGTACTAGGAGCCAGATTGGTCACTGGGTGATCCTTCTCAGTTATACCATTGAATAGGTAACTCGCCCAGGACATCTGCTTGACACCTCTGGTTCTCCAGGAGGTTATTTGACCGCAGATGTGGAAGTGACACAACACTTCCCAGTATGTCTCGTATACTTGAGGGCTCTCCTTCTTCAAAAGATGAAGTTCTTCAGAAGTTGGAACATATTCTTCATAAGGAGCGTCTCCCATAACAAGCCCCGAAACTTCATACAGTTCATGAAGAGTGAGCCCCATCTCTCCGGGCGGAGTAAAAAATGTCCCCGTCAAAGGATTATAATGCTCCAGGATGCCGTAGAAATTATGGGAACTTTGCGGGAGGCCATACTGCACAGCCCTGACCGAGTGGTACAACCCCACCTGTTCCAGCAGAGCTCTAAGTTCGACAAGGACAAATCCAACCATCCTGCCCCACCAGGAACTGTCGGAAGAATGAACTCACCCGAGCGGGCAGAAGTCAACGGGAAAGTCACCCCTAACCTTCATGAACTGATTGATGAAGGTAGTGCCAAGCTGAAGGGTCTCTCCTCTCGGGTATTCAGACCTAACCAATCCGGGGAATAAGCCAAAGACCTCTCTCCCATGACTGGCAGAATGTACTTCTTTGGCACCTAGTTTTCCAAGCGAGACACCGGAGACAGATCGGGAAAGATCCCATTCCATTGCACGGTAAACAGACATATGCTAAAGATAAGATAGGGGATACATCCTCTCCATATTGGGAAGAAAGAACTTCCTATCCATTATCTGACGAAGCCATTTATAATCTCCGTCATGCAAAGTCCTATCATCCTTGTCGATGTCATCACCAAAAAAGAAAACAAGCTTCTGTAATGGAGTGCGCGAATCCGTCTCAAACACTCCGTCAGAGATAATCTCCCGGAGGGTCATCATACTGGCCTTGGAGATCTTCTCCTTTCGCTCCTTCGACTTACCAGTAGTCACAGGAGCAGTTTTTTACAGCACAAAGGTCAGGTTATGATTAGCGCCGCCTACATGACCAAAGTGGCACTTTTTGGATAAAGGGTTGGAGGAGTATCGTACTGCAAAAGAGAATAACACTTGATCAGAAATCTGAAAGAAAATGGTTAAGTGTTTGAAACTCAAACGCAGGAATAAATTCAGACGCAGAGATCATCAAAATCTGTGTCCAGATTCAAAGATCGCAAGGCTAGCATGGAGCCCGCATTTTAAAAATCCAGGACTTAGAAAAATTTTTAAGTATCGGACTCAGACGCAAGATTCATTAAAACTTGCGCCTGATCTTACAAAGACGCAAGAATCGTAAGAAGTCTGCGTCTGAACTTCTCATACTTAAAAATATTCTGAGCATTGAGTCCAAAACGCAAGGCTCAATGGGGCCCTGCGTTCAACAAACAGATCCGGCCTCAAGTGGGTAAAAGATGCAGAGGTCGTCAAACCTACATCTTGTCTATCAACTCAAGAACCGCGCCTGAAGATCAAACACGGGCATGAGCCCGCGTTGGCGGTTCACGTTCAAAAGGGATTTAAGAGTTAAAAGAACTCTATAAGCCCCTTCAATGGCGGAAACCGAATCAGATGATTTTATTACCTGAAATAGGGGCTTCCTGCATGGAGGAACCACCCATTTGGGTCTCAGGAACAACAGCCTTCGAAGACGAAGCAGTATGCTTGGCTTTTGGTGCCATTGCAACCGTGGAATTGGTGTTGAAGATGGTAGGAACGAAAAGAACAAAGCCTCGAGCTTTTCTTAACCCTAAAAGGTCCAACGAAGAAGAAGAGTCTAATGATGACTCTTGAAAGACTGTTGTCTTTTATAGGCACAGCGATTCGCAGAGATACGCGGCGCTTGGCTCGATGCCTAATCCCTGCCTGATGCGTGGCAAGCATATTAAATGCAGCGCGAAATCCGCGCGCCAAAAAGAAGATGTTCCCTCAATTTTTCTGGACACGTGGCAACGCGCCCACAACACGGATTCGTGTTCAACAGAAAAATCACGTCCCTCAGAAGGTCGCGCCTTTTCAGCTGGACCAAAGTCGCATCTACTTCACAGAGCGACAGTCGCGTCTTCATCCCAAAAGATGCATCCCTACGGAAGGCGCGTCTTTAAAGCAGTATAACCCCTGCGTCTACAGGACTTGCATTCAGTCCTTACTTCTGCAATTCAGTTCAACAGTACACTAGCACAAGCAAATGACTGTTTACCCCTGGTTCAAAGTACATCAACAACAAACTCAGAGCACTGGGGAGGTCTAGACTATGTATCTAGACACTCGCCACGATCATTTCTGGCGGCTTCAAAGGGTTTCACAGTATGCTCACGAAGACCATATTCCAGACAAGATTAAGCTCAGAGCATCTCAAATGATTGTCAGTCCAATCATGAGAAGTATGAATTCAACTAGAGTCCAAAGTATTTTGAAATCCGTCCTAGTCAACCGCGGAATATCGAAAACTTTGGAGGGGGTTCTGTAGGCTGTCTAAAAATTACTAAAGACAAGTCATCAAAAAGTAGAGTCCAAACTCCAGACGCAGGGCTAATCATAGCCATCACTGCAGCACAAAGACGCGAGGGTCGAAACCCGCGTCTCAGCTCACTGCAGCACCAAGACGCGAGGGTCGAAACCCGCGTCTCAGCATCACTGCAACACCAAGACGCGAGGGTCGAAACCCACATCTCAGCATCACTACAGCACCAAGGCGCGAGGGTCAAACCCGCGTCTCAGCTTCACTGCAGCATCAGGACGCGAGAGTCGAAACCCGTGTCTCAGCCTCACTGCAGCACCAAGGCGCGAGGGTCGAAACCCGCGTCTCAATTATAACTGCCCTTGTTATGGGGTCAATCACTACCCACATAATGAGGAAGTTAACCCCCCATTATGGAGCGTTTTTAGGGGCACGTTCACCTCTGAAACCTCTATAAATAGCCCCGCTTGCTATGGAGAAGGGGTCGGTCGGTCAGCTGATCAGATACTTTTTGGAGAGGAACTTGGCTCGTGAGCTATAGAAGCCCCGAGACTTCCACCAGAAAGAAAGAGAGTCCAGCTCTTCAAAAAACTTGCTGCGTATAAGTTAATCTTTGCTTATAATCTCTTTGAGATTCCTGGTCGACCGGAGTTGTGTTACTCCATCTACCATCCAAAGAGAAGATCCTCAAGAAGTCTTGACGTTCACCCGGTCAACGGAAAATAAGATTCACTTTTCACCGCTACCTCAAGAACCCAGCATTAAAAAAAAGGGAGATTCAAGTCTCAACATCCTCCCTCTCTTATAGTTGGAGTGAAAACCCACTGTAATTTTTCATTTGATTCAAGGAAATTTTACAAGGAACCCTCTCCGGACAAACACTGGTGGCTTCATAAGCAGAGCTTACAAGATGAGAATGTAAGTTGGAACACCTATCAGGTGTTGCTAACTTGCAATAAAGGGAAAAGTCCTCTGTTGCTGTAGCCAAGATTGTAGATCCTTGTGCTGTAATGTAATTGGATTTCCCTTAGCTGTAATTACTCATACAATTTAGAAGTTCACAAACAAAAAATTAAAAAACTAAGAATTAATTTTATTTCTTTAAATTAGATTCATCTTGGACTTGTTCTCCAACTGTGATTTTGATTGCCCCAACCGGATAAGTCGGTCCTCGAAATTCATACAATATCTTCTTTGCTGCGACTGGTTACGCCAGACACCATAGTCGATGCTTCACTGGTAAGTTGAGTCATGGCCGATTACATCGGTCGCCATGATTAAAACAACTTTCAAGGCTAGATACGTCGACACCATGGAGATAAGAAAAGTACATTTTCTTCTACTGTAGATCTATCCTCTACACCGTCGAATACACCCTCTAGTTGTAGAACTTACCTTTCCTTTTATAATACTCTGTTAGAGGAAAGGCCCACTAAATTTCCTAGATATTTGGCTAATAGTTATGAAACCTAATTTGACCGACAAGGAGAAACCCCTTATGGCGTCTTCAATTTAATCTTATTTATTCATATATTCATCTCTTTTCTTTTTCAATGTGGGTTTAAATCCCTCTTTATCTTTGTAACTCATTTTATCGCTTCTTAACATAAGCGCTTGTGAACCGGATTCGTCTCAAAGTTGTATCACACGTGTTAAACTTTTTACAACGCCAACAATTTTGTAATTTGTTAAACTTTTTACAACGCCAACAATTTTGTAAATTGTATCCCGAGTAAACTTTAGCACCCACCAAGTCATAATGCTACTAACCTCTCTTACACCATAGGGCAACATAATATTCTGGTAAGGACCAACCAAAACATGATCCACATCTTGCTTGTACTATAATGCCCATTTCATGCTTGTATTTTAGCCCAAGAGTCATCACCATGTTCTCATACAATTTGTTAGGATAAAGGCTCATTAAATTTAATAGATATGGCCTAATAATCAGAAAACTCAATTTGACGCAAAAGAAAAACCAGTTTTGTGTACATTCTTATTTAGCTATACACTCATCTCTTTCCTTTTTCAATATGGAACTAAAATCCCTTTTACCTTAGTATCGTTTTTTGTCTTTTTTAACATGAGTGCTTGTGAATCAGATTCAAGTCACAATTTTAACATACTCATCTTTTGATAGATTTATACATTGCCGGAGTACGTTTCACCAAATAGCCTCTTGTCGGAACCATCTCGTGGCCTTGAAGAGGGATAGAGCAACAAAAGGGAAACAAATAAATTTACAGAGAGAGGGAGAGAGAGGGTGCAGGTGAGGAAAAGTGGTAGAACATAGGATTATTTTGATATTTTTTAGGATTTTTGAGATACTTCTGAAATTTTGAGTGATATTGGAGGTTGGGAGTGGGGTGGAAGGCAGTTAGATATTCCCTTGAAGCATTATTTCTTCTTTACTATGTTTGCTTATGAAAAGAAAATGATTTGTGTAAGTAAGTTTTTCGATGTTTGGTTGTAATGTGAAAGTGTAAGTTGAAAAGTATATTTTATTTTTTGATATTTAGTTAATAATGTAAAAGTGAAAATGGAAAAATTGACCATAAAGTTGACGGCAAAATAATACTAAAAAATATTAATTATGAAGTTTTTTCACTATAATTAGATTGCAAGTGAAATTTACATGACCACAAATTAAAAATTTTAACTATAACTTATTACAAGTGAGATTTACATGAGTACAAAATTAATTGTAGCATTCTACAGGATAATGATAGTGTAAAAGGGAGGTATAAAAGAGAAAAAGAAAAAGGAAATGGGTTTTTCCATTTCCTTTTTTCGATTCCAAACAAACAAATAAAGTGAAAAATGAGTTTTCTCACTTTCGTTCAAACCAAACACTTAGAGAAAAACTTACAATTTATATAAAAACTATTTCATCTGTGAGGAAGTAGATTTTGTTGACCGATGATAATCAGCGAACCAATCCACTTATTAGTTCCAACTGTTTACTATATGAATAATCCAGATGAACTTTTAATTGACCACAAGCTTACCCTATATTGTTTTCAAGCCCAAAGTGAATCATGATTATCTTATCCATACATTAATATATTAATTTAACTAATTAATTAACAAATCAATCTGCTAATTTTCATCAGTTACAAGCAAGACCCTGAAGCAAAAGAAACCAGACAGAGAGAGAGAGAGAGAGAGAGAGAGAGAGAGAGAGAGAAGAGTATAAAGAAAAGAAGAGTGAAGACGTCAACCTTTCTTTTTCTTATCCGTCACTGCTTGTGACCAAACAAGTGTCTAGATTTCCCCTCCGCTATTGATATACGCTCCAGTTTGTCACATTATTATCCCATGTTTCTCAACTCATGTAAACTTCACACATTGTTTTCTTGTGTTCTATTCATCCCCAACCAAACAATACCTATGTGTCACCTGACACCTAAATTCTGTTGGTTTCTGAGATCAATCTGACAACTAATCAAGATCACTGAAATATCAACAATCTAATTGGCCAGGTCGGTAAATATCAGGTGGGAGGTTTTCCATTCAATAGAACGTTCCTTAATTTAAGAACCACCTTTCAATTTCCTTCCTTAGTTAAACACCAATTAGACTGATATAAATCAGTCTTAATATACTGAATATCAGTATATCCCCTGTATAAAGAAATTACTTCACTTATACAGTACTTGGAGTGAGGTACGCTTAAAGCGAATCTCCTTAAGACAATTGCGTCCCCCGCACTGGTGCTAACAGGTTACTGGACGCTGGTCTCCCAAGATACAACACTCCTTCACGGTATTTGGATAGCACTACCAAATCACCGTACGGTCGAACTATAGTTAACCAATCTTGGATAGCATTACCAAATCACCGTACGGTCGAACCGTAGTTAACCAATCCTGGATAGCACTACCAAATCACCGTACGATCGAACCGTAGTTAACTAATACCTTCACAGGATTATTGAAGCAGCGGGACAAAGACAAATTTCGGGAAAATATTTGCCTTTACTTTGGAGGAGCACCCACTATAGAGGAAGAAGGAAGGTTGAAGAATATTCTTCTTCAGAAGTCCCAGATTCAAACAATAATTCTATTAAAGAATCTGTTGAATTTTCTGAGCCCTCTTTTAGAACGAATTTTTGCAGAATCTCTTTTGGAAGCCAAATTACTGATTTCCCACTTCCTATTTGGAAGTCACTTCAAGACTGAGAGAGAGAGAAAGGATCTCCTTCTGATTTATTATTGTTGGTGTCTTGTGTTGTGTTTTTCAATTGAGAATTCGGAGCGCTATTTATAGCGCTCCGGGAGGGGCCAACTGGTCCGAACCCAACGAATAGTTGCAACGGTTCGGTCTGAACCGTTGCAATGGTTCGACCCAACCACCGCAACCGTTGGCCGTCCAACTGCCGCTACAGCCATTGGCGGAGCGGTTCCGGATAGCGGGGCGGGTATGCTTCGCGTAACCCATACCCGTGAGACCCAGTTCTAAAAGAACCAGGCCGGGTAGGGAACCCGAACCCGAACTAGACCCGGTCCCGGTCCCGAGCTCGGCCCGGCCCGGCGCCTGCGCCGCCGTCGCCGCCAGCGGCGGCGCGCGCGCGCATGTGCGGGCATGGTTTCCTCCCAATCGCGCGCGAAAACTCCAAGTATCCAAAGGGCACGCCCTTTGTTCTCAATTTTCTCTATTTAAACACTACAAAGTTTCATCCCTTGGCCAATGTGGGACTAAATGCCTTTAGCTACTTTTAGTCCCATTTTGGTTTTGAATTAGGCAATCTTTAGACTTGAATGTCTCATTCATTCGAAGTCGGAATTGAACATGTGAATATATCACGTTCATCCCCAATGGAGGGAGAACTCACTCCAACCATCATCCAATTGATTCGATCAACGGATCTCGCCGTAATTCAATTCAAAGATTCACATATATATTCTTCATATTCCAACAATCCCCCACAATGATGGAGATTCAAGGAATTGATACACAAATAGACTGACTCTATTGTGAAAGGTACCTTAGAAAAGAAACCGCATCAGGATAGGTGAACTAGGTCTTGAACCTTCCATAGTGAAAGTTTTATCGGACTTACTGGCTAATCAGTGAACTAGGTCTTGAACTGTTTAGCAGTTAGTGTAAGCCAAGTCAACAAGCTTCACACAGTGACTTTTTAAATCAACTTTGGTTCTCGATTGTGTCCGTTTTGGCCCTGAACATTCTTGGTTTCAGAGAATATCTTTAGGGAATAACAGCCTCCATAGAAATTCCCAAAGAGCCGACCCAACTCTATACTCACATAGGTGATCGTCCTATTAAGAGTAGTCTACTCTACTCCACTTGTTTAGTAACAAGATATAGACATCATTAAAAGCGTTAAGCTTATCCTTAATCCACTTATAGAAAAGCACTTATGTGCACCTTAGGAATGGATTGGAGTCAAGCTCCCAAGTGCTTACTTGCTGAGTCAATCATAACTAGTTTTTCCTCTTGAACTTAGTCTGTGGGATCTCCAGTCGCTAAGTGAGGTTTCTATTAAGCTGACTCGGTAAGGTTAGGCTTTTAGACCCATTCCCTCGATGTGCAGTTTATACGCTCTCCACTTAAACCTTTAGTAAGCGGATCCGCTAAATTATCTTTGACGAGACAAAGTCAATAGAGATAATTCCATTTGAGAGCAACTGCTTAACAGTATTATGTCTACGATGAATATGTCTAGACTTACCGTTATATATAACATTTTGTGCCCTACATATAGCTGCTTGATTATCGCAGTGTATACATATAACGGGCACTGGCTTTTGCCATAATAGTATATCTTTCAAAAATTGTCGAAGCCATTCTGCTTCTTCTCCGGCCTTATCTAAGGCTATGAATTCCGATTTCATAGTGGAACGGGCAATACATGTTTGCTTAGAAGATTTTCAAGATATCGCTGCTCCTCTTAGAGTAAATACGTATCCGCTAGTTGATTTTGATTCCTCAGAATCTGCAATCCGATTAGCATCACTGTATCCTTCAAGTACAGGTGGATACTGTCCATATCTAAAGGCATATTCCTTGGTATGTGATACGTAACCCAATACTCGTAGTAGAGCAGTCCAATGTTGATCACTAGGATTACTAGTGTATCTGCTTAACTTGCTTACATCGTAAGCAATATCGGGTCTAGTGTAATTCATCAAATACATTAGACTTCTGATAATCTGAGAATACTCCAACTGGCGTATTTCAGTTCCTGTATTCTTATGAAGGTGGATGTGTGGGAGAAAAGTATTAGTATTCTCTTTTATCCCATGATCCTTGAATCTTTCTATCATCTTATCCACATAGTGAGATTGAGATAGACTGATTCCATCTGGTGTTCTGGTGATTTTAATTCTTAAAATTACATCAGCAACCCTCAAATCTTTCATGTCAAAACTGTTGGATAACATTCTTTTAGTGGACTTAATAATTTCAATATTAGTCCTAAGTATCAACATGTCGTCTACATAAAGACAAACAATGATACATGCATTTCCAACTGTTTTAGTGTAAACACACTTATCGCATTCATTGATAGTGAATCCATCTTTGATCATGACACTATCAAATTTCTCATGCCATTGTTTTGGAGTCTGCTTTAGACCGTATAAGGATTTTACCAATTTACACACTTTGTGTTCTTGGCCCTTGACTATAAATCCTTCAGGTTGCTCCATATATATTTCTTCATTTAATTTACCATTTAAGAATGCAGTCTTGACATCCATTTGATGGATATCTAAGTTACGCAATACTGCAATTGCAATCAACATCCGAATGGATGTTATTCTTATTACTGGTGAATAAGTATCGAAATAGTCAAGCCCTTCTTTTTGTCGATAACCCTTGGCTACTAATCTAGCCTTGTACTTATCGATAGATCCATCGGGTTTTAATTTTCTTCTGAAAATTCACTTACACCCAATTGGTTTACTGCCAGGAGGCAAGTTTGCCAATTCTCAAGTATGATTACTTAGTATGGATTCTATTTCGCTATTTATAGCTTCTTTTCACATTTGTGCTTCTGGGGTTGACATAGCCTCTTTAAATGTTTGAGGTTCACTTTCAATAGCGTATGCTATGAAATCTGGAGCAAAAGATTTTGAGATTCTAGATCTCTGACTTCTTCTTGGTTCAATTTCCGCATTAACAGTCGGTTCCTCAGGGCTTTCGTCCCTGAATGCCATCTCATGTGTTCTTTTCCCAGAAGTCTTATCTGTTTCCCGTTTATATGAAAAAATATCTTCAAAGAACACATCATCTCTAAATTCAATAATCATGTTTACATGAATATCTGGTATCTCTGATTTATGAATTAGAAACCTGTAGGCACTACTATTCAAGGCATAGCCTATGAATATGCAGTCCATAGTTTTTGCTCCCAACTTAGTCTTTTTAGGTAATGGTGCTAGTACCTTTGCAAGGCACCCCCATATTTTGAGGTAATGGTTGGAAGGTGTGCTTCCATGCCATAACTCAAATGATATAAGACCAAGTTTCTTGTGGGGTACTCTATTTAGAATATAATTTGCAGTTAATAGAGCTTTCCCCCACAAGTTCTGCGGAGCTCCATAACTTACGAGCATGGAATTGACCATCTCCTTCAAAGTTCTGTTTTTTCGTTCAGCAATTCCATTTTGCTGAGGAGTATATGGTGCTGTTGTTTGATGGATTATACCAAATTTAGCACATAACTCACTTAAATTATTTGATTCATATTCTCCGCCTCCATCAGATTTTAGAATCTTGATATTCTTGTTGAGTTGATTCTCAACTTTGACTTTATATGTTATAAACATATTTATTGCCTCATTCTTACTGTTTAAAAGATACACATAACAGTATCTTGTACAGTCATCAATAAAAGTGATAAAATACTTTTTACCGCCTCTAGTTGGCATAAATTTCAAGTCACACAGATCGCTATGAATTAACCCTAAAAATTCTGTATTTCGATCAATTGAGTGAAATAAATTTTTTGCTAACTTGGCCTCAACACAAATCTCACACTTGCGAATTTCTTCCAAGTTGAGTTTAGGAATATATCCTAGATTAGACAAGTTCTTTAAAGACTTGTAATTTACATGCCCTAATCTAGCATGCCATAAAATAGAAGACTCAAGCAAATAAACAGAAGATTTTCCTTTATTTATAAGCTTCGGGTATAAATACACAGACTTTTTGTCCACCATTGTAACATTGTCTTTAAAAAGACCATCAACAAGATTCTTGTTTTGTTTGAGATGGCTACGACATTCATTCGCCTTGTGCCCCTCTTTGTTGCAAATGTAGCAGGTTCCCTTGAAGCGCATGTTCTTACCTTCTTGGACCTTACCTTTGTACCCCTGGGAAGTCTTCGTCCGCTTTAAGCCTTTGGAAGTAGACGCTTCCCCTTTGAGTCTTCGATCACATTGGCTTTTGCTTCATAGGAGTTCTTACTGCTCCTTTTCTCGGACTTTCTGTTGTCCTCCTCGATTCGAAGCCTCACAATGAGATCTTCCAACTTCAGCTCCTTTTGCTTGTGCTTCAGGTAGTTCTTGAAATCTCTCCACGTAGGTGGGAGTTTCTCATGATAGTAGCAACCTGAAAGGTTTCAGGTAGAATCATACCTTCGGCTTCTATCTCGTGCAAGATAAGTTGGAACTCTTGCACCTGACTGATTACAGTCTTGCTGTCTACCATTTTGTACTCCAGAAATCATCCTACGATGAACTTCTTGGTACCAGCATCCTCAGTCTTGTACTTCTTATCAAGACTAGCCTATAACTTCTTTCCGTTGTGATAGGACTGTAGACATTGTAAAGAGAGTCATCCAGTCCATTTAAAACATAGTTTCGACAAAGGAAGTCACCTTGAGTTCATGCATCGACTGCAGGACTGAGTCCTGACCAGTTCTGGGTTCTGGTAGATCTTCTTGCAGGAATTTGGTCAGATGAAGAGTGGTCAAGTAGAAGAGCATCTTCTGTTGCCACCTCTTGAATTCTGTGCCGTCAAATTTTCCTGACTTCTCCGGCTTCAGGTTAAGAAGTGTGGTAGGCATCAAAGCTTGTAGCTGCATGTTTGGTGCCTTGCTAGAGCTATCTTGATTAGTCTCAGACATTTTCCGCAAATTCAAGCAGAATAGAAGTAAGAAACTTCAATATCGTAATTGTCTTAAGATTGTTGGTTTCTGGGATCAATCTGACAACTAATCAAGATCACTGAAATATCAACAATCTAATTGGCCAAGTCGGTAAATATCAGGTGGAAGTTTTTCCGTTCAATAGAACGTTCCTTAATTTAAGAACCACCTTTCAATTTCCTTCCTTGGTTAAACACCAATTAGACTGATATAAATCAGTCTCAATATACTGAATATCAGTATATCCCCTGTATAAAGAAATTAATTCACTTATACAGTACTTGGAGTGAGGTACGCTTAAAGCGAATCTCCTTAAGACAATTACGTCCCCCGCACTGGTGCTAACGGGTTACTGGACGCTGGTCTCCCAAGATACAACACTCCTTCACGGTATTTGGATAGCACTACCAAATCACCATACGGTCGAACCGTAGTTAACCAGTACATTCATAGGATTATTGAAGCAGCAGGACAAAGACAAATTTTGGGAGAATATTTGCCTTTACTTTGGAGGAGCACCCACTGTAGAGGAAGAAGGAAGGTTGAAGAATATTCTTCTTCAGAAGTCCCAGATTCAGACAACAATTCTATTAAAGAATCTGTTGAAATTTCTGAGCCCTCTTTCAGAACAAATTTTTGCAGAATCTCTTTTGGAAGCCGTTTCGGAAACTGAATTACTGATTTCCCACTTCCTGTTTGGAAGATACTTCAAGACTGAGAGAGAGAGAGAGAGAGAGGATCTCCTTCTGATTTCTTGCTATTGGTGTGTTGTGTTTGTTTTTCAATTGAGAATTCAGAGCGCTATTTATAGCGCTCCGGGAGGGGCCAACTGGTCCGAACCCAACGAATAGTTGCAACGGTTTGGTCTGAACCGTTGCAATGGTTCGACCCAACCACCGCAACCGTTGGCCGTCCAACTGCCGCGACAACCGTTGGCGGAGCGGTTCGGATCCGGATAGCGGAGCGGGTCCGTTGGCGGGGCGGTTCGGATCCGGATAGCGGGGCGGGTATGCTTCGCGTAACCCCACCCGTGAGACCCAGTTCAAAAAGAACCAGGCCGGGTAGGGAACCCGACCCCGGTCCCGCCAATCGCGCGCGAAAAACTCCAAGTACCCAAAGGGCACGCCCTTTGTTCTCAATTTTTCTCTATTTAAACACTACAAATTTCATCCCATGGCCAATGTGGGACTAAATGTCTTTAGCTACTTTTAGTCCCATTTTGCTTTGAATTAGGTAATCTTTAGACTTGAATATCTCATTCATTCGAAGTCGGAATTGAACATGTGAATATACCACGTTCATCCCCAATGGAAGGAGAACACACTCCAACCATCATCCAATTGATTCGATCAACGGATCTCGCCGTAATTCAATTCAAAGATTCACATATATATTCTTCATATTCCAACAAATTCAACACACTTAAAAGACTGAAAAAAGTAAGAAAAGTGAAAAAAAAATTCAACAACTAATTAGTTGTCATACACTCTTGTATCAATATCAAGTATATTGGAAGAAGCTATCTACACACTCAAATTACCACGCTCTAGTTTTGAGCTAGATGGTACCAATATTAGATTTATTTTGTTTTCAATTCTAATTAGATTTGAGTCTAATCAAGTTAATTGGATATTTGCACCCGCCTAATTTAGCCTATGTTGTTTGACCCAATAAAGAATTGATCAAGTCTAATGATTTGAGTCTAGACACGTTTCAATTGTACTTAGCCAAAAGTGCATTTAAATTAAGATGTGAGACTCATCTATACGTGTGGAATTCGTGTTATTAATTAACAGCCTAGATCTATGATGAGTTGAACTACGATTTCTGGATGCTATATATATCATAGGTAGGATTATCTTTCCACTACTATGACCTAATCTTTCTCTTGGAGGCCTCTCATCTTCCCTAAGAATCAAGAAGGGAACTTACTAGTTAGAGAGAACAACCCCCTCCATCAACTCTGTGTCTTTGAGATCGTACAACCTTCGACATCTTCTTTGTGATCTCAGGTATGCCTAAACTCTCCTTCCCTTTGATCCTGATAAAGAGACTATTATATGCATGTGATCTTTTTTGTAATAATATTAGATCAATAATTGGTATCAGAGCCTCCTTTTTATCAGATCATCAGAATATAAAGTAAGATTTTGATCTCGATCTAATTGATATCATGAACAATCTCTTTTCTTTAATCCAATAATATATTTGTGTCTCATATAATTGAATTAATTCAGAGATGATTAATTGAATTATATATATATTTTTATGGAATTTTCTGTGAGTTATTATTCTGGAATTATTTCTGGAAATTAAAAAAATCAAGGTCAATGCACAGCCAGGCTGTACACGCACGATCTGGCCCAGCTGCCTGCATGCGCACGAGCGCGTGGCAGTAGAGCTGTGCCTGTTGCTGACGCGGGGGCCGCCGACCATCATAGGCCGGCGACATCATCTAGACGGCAAAAAAAAAAAATTGTTAGGGTGTTGGGCTTTCCAAGTTGAGTTTGATTGGAGTTAGGATTAGAATTTTGATCCAATAATGGAGTCTAATTCTAATCAACCCCAAATTAGTTTTAATTGGGATTTTTTAATTGATTTGGATTTTAGGGTCGAGATAAAATTCTAGTCTATTAAGAAATTTTGTGGTAGAATTTTAATCAAATAAAGAAACCTAATCCTAATTAATCTTACATTAAGCTAGTCAGGTTTTATGCAGTTTATTAAATATGACCCATTAAGAATACCCATAATTAACCTTTGTGGGATGGGTCTGGTTATTTATACAGATTCGATAAATACTGCAAACCTATTTTGCCAATAAAAACTTCAACTCGCCATTATGGGCTCATCCAAACTCTGTTTTAGACATGTAAACAGCCGTTTTGAAGCTCTTGATGAGCATTATAGAATTACAAACACTAGACATGTCAAAAAGTAGTTAGTTGATATAAAGTATCCATAGAATTGTTGATTTATCACAGTTATATGTATCCTTAGATGCTTTCGCTTCATTGATGTTTATATTATTGCTTATACTACTCTAACATGATGAATATTGATGTTTACTGTAGTAGACAACACACAAATAAAGATATTTACATATTCAAGTTAAAGAATTAAAAAAAAAACTTATTTAATTGCGTATATAGTTCATGCAGATAATAGCCTACACTAAGGAAGACTATTATTTTGTCGAATTGTGTACAGCATCGGATACATGTGTGGGTAGTGAATTTTTTTTTGGAGAATCTTGGTGAGTGATAATCGGCCCAAGGAAAGTTACCGCCACTATAGGCCCATATTGCATTACTCTCATCAATTAGTCCGACGACAAAAAAGAATCAAGATGTGTAGATTTGTGTGGCTTATGCGTGTGACAATCAACCCAAAAAAGGTTGTCATTATGGCCAGGTCATCACATATATTATATGGTCGATATAGATAACTTAAACTTTAGGACCCATCTTATAAAGGGGCAGTCGGCCCAAAGAAAGGTTGTTCTCTTACATAAGCTTAGACTTTAGGGTATATATATTAGACCAATACAATGTTGGCATAAAGAAACACAACTTGTTCTGAAAGTTTGGTTGGCAGCTCTATCAGTCAGACTGGTAACATTTTTTTATTAAATGCAATATTTATGTTAAATTAGTGAGAAATTGTATTTAAATTAAGGAGAAATTGCATGATGGTCTTTGAAGTGTTCAAAGTACCTCCAAAACGGTTAACTAGGTTCTTACTTGAACTGCATGATGTTCTTCCTAATGAGAGCGGTCTTATGAATTAGATAGAATTTCTTTAAGAAGACCTTGATGAAACCATCTCAGAATGTGATAGAGAAGGCCGCTAAGCTGTAAAGCCATTTCTTGGCTAAGTTCTTAAGAACAAATGGGACAAATGTCAACCTAATAGCATCATCTATAAGGTGTGAGATTTCATCATTAAGCATACTTTCTCAAACTTTCTTATGAAGAAATAAGCATCTTCGAACTCTAAACCATGAAATTTGGGGAGTGTGTTTGATGAACTGAGGCTTGAGATCAAAATTGTGTTCATCAACCGATGGAAGTTGGATGTAAGATGAAAGTGTAGTTATAATTAGATAGAACCTATCTTGCAAAGATGTCGGTTGAGTCATAATCGGATCTGGTCTTGATTCAAACTTGGGAGGTGATGTGTTTCTAGTTAACCTAGATGAATTAGGGTCTCTTGATCACACTTTCATATACAAACACTATCACAAACAAGTTCACCAATAGTCAACAATAAGAAATAACCAAGCCTAGTCTAAGGAAACCTTGACCTAGACAACTCCTAACTGGTTGATTGTCCACAGGAGGTATAATGCAGACTTTGACCACAAGCTAATCAGTCAGGTCAGGGCAAGATTGGTGGGAGGTATCCGCGCAAAAGCGAAGGGCCTAATTAAGCCAAACCACCAGCCTTTAGGGTTTCGCCTCTCAATCCCTTTCCTTAGACAATGATTTGGCAGGAGTCAAATTCTAACACCTTCCCCCTTAGGATAATCTCCTAATGAGTTCGAGATGTCCCTAAGGCCAACGTCTATTAGATTTTAAATTAGGCTTAGGTTGTGCGTGCTTGGAGATGGTTTGTGGGCTAAGAAAGGGTAATGACTTCCCCACCTTGTCTTGATTTGGGTTTTGCCCTTAAGATTGATTGTGCAAAGTGTGCAATATATAGAAAAGAAACATTCACAAGCAAATATCACCTAAGAATGTTTCCTAAACTATATGCTATACATGCGTACCTTGTCTCCAGCTATCTTCAACAACAATTGTAAAAGAAACATAATTAGACAAATGCCTAGAATGCAAGTCTAAACATTTTTTTAAGCAATTGGTAATCAATCAGATTACTGTTGGATTAAAAATAGGGAGTGTGAATATCAGATATAGCAGAAATAATACACAAAAACTATATTTTTGTAAAGCGATATGTCCTGCAAAAAGGAGTTTTTAGTAGTCCAAAAATTTCAAGTTTTTGTGCTGCAATTTCTTGAAATTATGTTTCCTACTTCTAGAGTAGGGGCACAGAATAGCAACTCTTCTCTTGCAATACTTGAGTGCTAAATCTGACTTATTGATGGCCCTGAAACAAGACACTAAACTTGTTGGAAAATAATTACACCGTTCTCTCTCCGATAATGGCGCAAAAATTGATTGCAAATGAAAGCAATGAGAATTACCGTCCACCTTTGGGCTAACGGGTCGTGTCCACGAGGAGGAATACGATAAAAGATTTTTGGTGTTTTGTTTAAAAAGCAAAGAATGGTGTTGGTGTCTTTTTTTATATTGAAAAAGAGAATGGAGAGTAAGGAAGTGATTAAAAGAAAATTTAAAAAACCTAGAGAAGGCTTTGGAAAAGATGATTTTAAAAAAGGTTGAAGATTGATTTGTTATTTTTAATAAATGAAAAAGATCTGGGCTCACTATCTTACTACTCAATGATATATTTTTCTATTGAAATTCTTAGTGCTTCAACTTGATCATAGGCAAAAACTTAAGCTTGATTTTTGAAAGTCTTAAGCAAAGAAAATAAGGTTGTTTGGAAAAGTTTACTCTTTTTTTTAAGAAATCCTCTTGAACTGAATGTTAAATAATCAAGTTGTCTTTCAAGTATGAAATAAAAACAAGTTCAAGTGATGTTTTAAAAAAATAGAAGTTTAGAAATCCAAACCCATCCTCATGTGCCTACAAGAACACTTTCAAAGAAGAAAGGCTTTATTTAAGGCATACATATGATTCGTTGGGTTCTTTACATACAAAATCTTTCAAAATAAGAGAAGGATCGGAGAGAGATGATAGTGAGCCCAGAAAAACAAATATAGCTACTCATGATTAAAGTAAAACAAGACATGTAAATGAAATAACGCATACCCGTGAATTGGAGAAGAAGAGAAGCCTTGAACCTTTATTGATGTCACTTCAACTTTAGATTACATTCACTCTTTTCCTCTCTCTCACTTGTATATGGACTGAACTATGAATAAAAAACAGAGATACAACTTCTCATTACTATCTAACAAAGAACCTAAATCCTAAAAACAAAGAGAAAAAAGTTAAACTAATTTTTGGTCCCTTTTTCTCTGTAGAATGTAGTATTTATAGGGAAAAAACAAACGAGGGAGGGCGTATGAAGATAAGGGGAGCAAACGCTCCCCCAATCACCTCAACAAAGTCGCGAAAACGTGGCTTGGCCTGGTGTGGCCGCACCCGGGGGTGGTGATTCCTGGTTTAGTGATTTTCCTTTATCTCTTGTTGGTTTTCCCGTTTCAGCTCCTGGATTTAACGAAACTGTCTTTGAACTTAAGTTTTAACCAATTGATTTGGGAAGATTTCTTTTAACTGGTTTTCAACTTCTCTAATTTGTCATGATCTGCCCTGATTTTCTGATTTTGAATTAATTCTGAATTAAATCAGAATTTTGATGGGCTTTTGGGCTTGTTTCTCTTCCATTTCCTTTAGCAATGAGCCTGCATTTTATAAAGAAAAATAATACTTATTAATAGAATTTATTAGATAATAAACATAGTAATATGACAATATATATGCAATATATGTGAACGATCACTCTTCTCTATCTACTTGATTTGTCACATACATTGCATTTATATAGTCACTTTACCACACTTGTTAGCTAATAAATTCTTTTAATAAGTTGTTTTTTTTTCTTTGCTAAATTAGGCCCAAGTGCTTAAAGGAAGAAAGGAGAAACAAGCCCAAAAGCCCACCCAAATTCTGAATTAAATCAGAATAAATTCGAAGTGAAGAAATTTGGGCTAAATCTTGGCAATCAAGATGTTGAGAAAAATCCTCCATGAATCGAGTGGTTGAAGCCAAAGAATCAAGGCTGTTTCGTCAACAGTTGGGAGCAGAAACCAGAAAACCAGCAGGAGATACGGGACACCCATCAAACCAGGAGCCCTCTCCCCTTGGCTGTGGCCATCTGGCCACACCAAGGCCGAGGAAACACGGCCCAAGCCGCGTTTCCGTGGCCTAACCAATTTTGTTGGGGGAGCGTTTGCTCCCCCAACCTTCCCGGGATCCTATCTTCAAGGTTTTTGGCTATAAATACCTCTTTCAGTAAGGAAAAATGCAGCGAAGAGTAAGATTAAATTTTGCTTTTATTTTCTTAGGATCTAGGTTCTTTGTTAGCTAGAACACAAGTTGTAATTTCGTTGTTTACTTTGTAGTTCAGTCTAAAAACTTGTGAGAGAGAGGACTGAGAGCTTGTAATCGAAGATTGAAGTGACAGCAATACAAGAAGCAAGCCACCTTTTCTTCCACTCGTGTTTCGGTATGTTGTGCATATTTATGTTTGCTTTGTTATTTTCCATGGATAACTAAAAGGTTTTCTGGGCTAGCTATTGACTCTCTCTTGTTTTCTTCTCTTCTGTTTTTAAAAGAAAAAGTCTCGATGACTCATATGCATGCCTCCCTTAAAAGCCTTTCTTTTTGAAAGTGTTCTTGAAGGCACATGAGGATGGGTATGGATAGTTAAATTCACCATTCTTTCTTGAACTTCTTGTGAATCGTTTTTAATTCATTCTTGCTTCTTCGCGCTTTATGTTTTAATATCCGATTCCAACTCTTTCTCGGAGAAAAAGGACTCAACTCTTCTGCATCTTATGTGCTTTACTTAAAGCTTTCTAAAAAAATCAACTTTAATTTTTGCAAATGATAACTTGAGGGACTTAATATTTTAAGAGAAGAATGAATAATTGAGTAGTAAGATAGTAAGCCCAGATTTGATTTCTTATTATAAAACAACATCACAACTCTTAAGCTTTTTAAAATCACCTTCTCCAAATCCTTTTCTGAAAGTTGAAATTTCTCTTTTTCATCTCTTTTCCTTCCATTCTCTTTTTCCTAAAAAACGAACACAAATTCCTTGTTTTTAAACGACTCATCGAAAAGCTTCCATCGCATCCCTCCTTGTGGACACGACCCGTTAGCCACAAGCTACATGGTACATTCTTAAATTCATTGGTTATTTCATTTATTTTAGCAATCAATTTTTAGCGCCGATGCCGGGGAGGGAACGGTGTAGTTGTTTTAATAAGTTTTGTGTATTGTTTCAGGGCCTCGAAGATCACGAACTAGCATTCAAGCTTTGCCAAGAAGACATGCAAATTCTGTGCCCCTACTCTCGAAAGTAGGAAACAGAATTTCAAGAAATTGCTTTGCAAAAATCTGAAAATTTCATTGGACTACTAAAAACTTTGTTTTGCAGGACATATTGCTCGCAAAAACTTTAGTTTTTATATGTCATATTTGTGCTAGTGTTTCTATCCAACATCCCTATTTTTAAGTCAACAGTAAAATATTTGTTGAAAGTTAAAAATTGATTAGACATTTGCATTCTAGGCACAAGTCTTTTCAATTCTTTTACTTTACTGTTGAAGAGAGCTGGAGACAAGGTATGTATGCATAGCATATAGCATAGGAAACATTCTTGGGTGATATTTGCTTTTGAATGTTACTTTCTATATCTTGCACACTTTGCACGAATCAATTCTAAGGGCAAAACCCAAATCAAGATAAGGTGGGGAAGTCATTACCCTTCCTTAGCCCACAAACCATCTCCAAGCACGCACAACCTAAGCCTAATTAAAATTTGATAGACGTTGGCCTTAGGGACATCTCGAACTCACTAGGAGATTATCCTAAAGAGGGAAGGTGTTGGAAATTGACCCCTGTCAAATCAGTGTCAAGGAAGGGGATTGAGGGCCGAAAGCCCGAAGATTGGTGGTTATTTAATTAAGGAACGTCTTTTGACGGAAAACCTCCCACCAATCTTGCCCTGACCTGGCTGATTAGCTTGTGGTCAAGGTCTATATTCTACCTCTTGTGGACAATCAACCAGTTAGGAGTTGTCTAGGTCGAGGTTACCTTAGACTAGGCTTGGTTGATTTCTATTGTTGACTGTTGTTTGAACTTGTTGTGACTGTGATTGTGTTTGTGTATGCAAGTGTGGTTAAGAGACCCCAATTCATCTAGGTTGACTAGAAACACATCACCACCCAAGTTTGAACCAAGACCAGATCCGGTAATGGCTCAATCCACATCACTGCATGATAGGTTCTACCCGATTAGGACCTCACTTCCATCTTGCATTTCACTTCCATCGGTTGGTGAATACAATTTCGAGCTCAAGCCTCAATTCATCAACACACTCCCCAAATTTCATGGTCTAGAGTCCGAATATGCCTACTTCTTCATAAGAGAATTTGAGGAAGTATGTCTTATGATGAAAATCCCACACCTTGTAGATGATGCTATTAGGTTGAGATTTATCCCTTTCGCACTTAAGGACCTAGCGAAAAAGTGGCTCTACAGCTTAGCAGCCGGTTCCATTACATCCTAGGATGGTTTCATCAAGGTTTTCTTGAAGAAATTCTATCCTATCTATAAAATCGCTCTCATTAGAAAGACGATCATGCAATTCAAGCAAGAGCCTAGTGAACCGTTCTGGAAGTACTTTGAACGCTTCAAAGATCTCCTTGTCCAATGTCCACACCATGGAATAGAGAAATGGCGACAATGCCAAATTCTCTATACCGGTTTAGACTATTCCACCAAAACCCTCTTAGAAAGTATGTGCCAAGGGGGTTTCTTGCAGAAAGATGAAAATGAGGGATGGGATTTGTATGAAAATTTAGCTGAGAAAACCATCCAATGGGAATCTGCGAGTGAGACCCCTAAGAATCCTAACTCCATCTCTTCAAAAGGAGGTCTCCACTCCATAGAATCGTCCATCGCTAATGAGGCTAAGTTAGCTAATTTAGCTTGAAGACTGGAAGCTCTAGAGATGAAAGAACCAAGTCCAGTCAATCAAGTCAGCCCGAACTAATTTCCCCCCCGGGCTGCACTTACTGTCAAGCCATGAACCATGTATTCGAGGAATGCCCAGTGTTTTAGGCTCAGCAATCCTATCACGAACCGATGAATGCGACTTTTTCAAGGCCGAACAATAATCCTTATGCACCAACGTACAATCCCGGCTGGAGAAATCACCCTAATTTCTCATGGAGCCAGAACAACAATGACCATTCACGATCCAATCATGCTAACCACTTCCATCATGGTAACAATTCTTCCAATCATCAACCCAACTTCTCCAATTTCCATAATAATTCTCCCAACCATCCACCAAGCTTTCCAAATTATCAACAGAACTTTCCTAACCAAGCTCCACAATCCTCCTTCCAGAATCCTCAATTGGAAAGAAGAATGACTGACTTTGAGAGAAACATGGAGATATATATGAAAAATCAAGACTCTCTCATGCAAACCATTCAGAGGCTAGAAGTTCAAATGAGTCAACTAGCCAACCCACAAAATGAAAGACAAAAGGGTACCCTGCCTAGTCAGTCAGTCACCAATCCGAGGAATTCCCAGCAAGCTCATTTGGCTGAGGATCCTTCATTCAATCGATGTAATGCTGTGCATACATTGAGGTCAGGAAAGAGAGTTGATAACCAAGTGTCAACACCACCCAATCCAATTCAGCACAACCATAATCAAGCTTCCACTTCATCTACTCCAATTTCTTCCAATCCTGACGAGTCTGAAAAAGACAAGTCAGCCAGCCTGGTGCACCAGCCATTAGTACCATTTCCTAATAGGCTGAAAAATAACAAGTAAAATCCTCACATGGACAAGATAATCGAGATGTTTAACCAAGTGAAGATAAACGTGCCACTTCTTGATGCCATCCAACAAGTTCCTTCCTATGCTAAGCTTCTTAAGGACATGTGCACCAAGAAGAGAAAGACTAATGTTTCAAAGAAGGTCTTCTTAGCCACTAATATTAGTGAGCTATTATCGGGTCCTATCCCTGTCAAGTACAAAGATCCAGGTAGTCCCACCATTGCCTGCACAATAGGACAAGCCGAGATTAGTCGTGCACTTCTTGACTTGGGGGCAAGTATCAACTTGCTTCCATTCTCTGTTTATCAACAACTCGGGTTGGGTGACCTTAGTCCAACTCGAGTCACCATCCAACTGGCTGACCGTTCTGTTAAAGTTCCAAAAGGGGAAATTAATGATGTCCTGATCCGGGTAGGAGAGTTCATATACCCTGTCGATTTCATAGTTCTGGAGACACAACCTGTTTCCAACTCCAATCGTAGGGCTCAAACTCCTGTCATCCTAAGTCGACCATTCCTTGCCACTGCTAATGCCATCATCAATTGCAGGAATGGGTCTATGAGGTTAACCTTTGGAGGCATGACTAGAGAAGTCAATGTCTTTCATCTAGGAAAACAACCCCGTGACATTGAGGACCAAACATTTGAAGTCAACCAAATTGAGAACTTGACAAGCGAACACGGGGAAGAATTGGAATCAGAAATGGAAATTGACTTCGAGTTAGAGTCTGACGACTTTAATCTTGATCAGGTGGTAGATTCTGCCATGAATTGGGCTTCAAACCCGATTTCACCAACAATGGAGCCAACAGATTTGACTAGTCCTTCTAGTGAGCCTTCCTCTTCCTTAGAATTGAAAGCCCTTCCTACGCATCTCAAGTACGCCTATCTAGGCGAACAAGAGACCTTTCCCGTCATCATTGCCTCCCATTTAACTGACGAGGAAGAAAAAGATTTGAAAGCAATTCTAAGAAAACATAAGGAAGCTATCGGGTGGACTATGAATGATATCAAGGGATTAAGTCCAACCATCGTTCAACACCGCATCCATCTCATTGAAGACGCCACACCCAAGAGAGACCCGCAGCGTAGGTTAAACCCTATAATGCAAGAGGCTATTCATGCTGAAATCATAAAACTCTTAGACAATGGGATAATTTATCCCATTTCGGATAGCCAATGGGTCAGTCTTGTCCACGCGGTCCCAAAGAAATCTGGTTTCACCGTAGTGGAAAACGAGAACAAAGAGTTGGTTCAAACTCGACTTCCCACGAAGATTCGAGTTTGCATTGACTATAGGAAATTGAATGCTGTAACTCGTAAGGACCATTTTCCACTTCCCTTTATTGATCAAATGCTTGAACGTTTGGCGGGTCACGAGTACTACTGTTTTTTGGATGGTTACTCGGGCTATAACCAGATCCCTATCGCTCCTGAGGACCAAGAAAAGACTACGTTTACCTGTCCATTTGGGACATTTGCTTATCGTCGAATGCCCTTCGGCTTATGCAATGCCCCAGCAACGTTTCAACGTTGCATGTTGAGTCTTTTCTCTGATATGGTAGTGCGCTTCTTAGAAATCTTCATGGATGATTTCTCAATCTACGGAGATTCATTCACTCAATGTCTCCACCATCTAGAACTCGTCCTCCAACGTTGTGCTGAAAAACATCTGACACTGAACTGAGAGAAATGCCACTTCATGGTGAAACATGGAATTGTCTTGGGCCATGAAATATCCAAGAAAGGAATTGAAGTGGATAGAGCAAAAATCGAGGTTATTGCTAAGCTTCCCATGCCCAAATGCGTTAAGGACATTAGATCTTTCTTAGGACACGCTGGTTTCTATCGAAGATTTATCAAGGATTTTAGCAAAATTTCTAGGCCCTTGACTAATCTGTTAGCTAAAGATGTGTCCTTCACTTTCGATGCTGAATGCATAAATTCTTGGGAGAAGCTTAAGAGAGAGTTGATTTCTGCACCAATCATATCTGCACCGGATTGGTCTAAGCCGTTTGAGATTATGTGCGATGCTTCTGATTTTGCTATAGGCGCGGTCCTAGGACAACGTATTGATAACAAGCAGCATGTGATTTACTACTCTAGTAGGACTCTCAATGACGCTCAACTGAATTACACTACAACCGAGAAGGAATTCTTGGCAGTAGTGTTTGCCTTAGAGAAGTTTCGTCCCTACCTACTAGGGTCCAAAACCACCGTTTTCACCGATCATTCTGCGCTTAGGTACCTCATGATGAAGAAGGATGCCAAGGCCCGACTCATTCGTTGGATTCTCCTTCTTCAAGAATTCGATCTCGAAATTCGAGATAAGAAAGGCGTAGAAAATGTCGTTGCTGACCACCTCTCACGAATTCCCAATTCTCCATGCAACGAATTACCCATCAATGAGGATTTTCCTGATGAACATCTCTTAGCTATCTCTAGGGAACCTTGGTTTGCTGATATAGTGAACTACTTAGTCACAAACAAACTCCGTCTCATTGGTCCAAAATGATGTTTACCGGTTCTTATCCCAAGTCCGGTATTTTTTTGGGAGGAACCGTATCTTTTCAAGTACTGTTCAGACCAAATCATTAGGAGATGCATTCCCGATGAGGAGGTTAGGAGTGTTCTGTCCTTTTGTCACGAACTTGTATGCGGTGGACACTTTGGTCCCCGCAAGACTACTGAAAAGGTGCTATAAAGTGGGTTTTATTGGCCCACTCTGTTCAAGGATGCCTATGAATTTTACAAGACGTGCCCTAGATGCCAAATGGTAGGAAGGATTTCACACTGAAATATGATGCCCCTCAACCCAATTCTAGAAATAGAACTCTTTGATGTTTGGGGCATCGACTTTATGGGTCCATTTCCTAACTCATTTGGAAACCAATACATATTGGTTGCTGTGGATTACGTGTCCAAGTGGGTAGAAGCCATTCCATGTAAAACTAATTATAACAAAGTTGTCATAAAGTTTTTGAAAGAGAACATTTTTTCCCGCTTCGGAACACCTCGTGCTATCATCAGTGATAATGGCACTCACTTTTGCAATAGATCTTTTGAAGCCCTTATGCGAAAGTACGCCATAACTCACAAGTTGTTCACACCATATCATCCTCAAATCAGTGGGCAAGTTGAGGTTCCAAATAGACAAGTCAAGCTTATATTGGAAAAAACTGTGAGCCAAAACCGGAAAGATTGGTCCATCAAACTTGTAGATGCTCTATGGGCCTACAGGACCACTTTCAAGACAATTCTAGGAATGTCGCAAACCTTGTCACTTGCCCGTTGAGTTAGAGCACCGAGCCTTATGGGCAATCAAGCAATTGAATTTTGATTTGACTAAGGCCGGTGACCGTCGGAAATTACAAATTTCTGAATTAGAGGAATTGAGAAATGAGGCCTATGAAAATGCTAGGATCACTAAAGATAGAGTCAAGATTTTCCATGACAAGCACATCATAAGAAAACCTTTGTCCCTGGACAAAAAGTCTTACTCTACAATTCTAGGCTTCATCTTTTTCCAGGAAAATTGAAATCACGATGGACTGGGCCATTCATTGTAAAAACTGTGTTTCCACATGGTGCAGTTGAGATCAGTGACCCCAAGAATGGAAATGACTTTAAGGTAAATGGTCAACGCCTTAAACCTTTCTTGGAATCGGTGCCGGTAGATGAAACGGTAATGAGTCTTTTTGACCCAGTGTATCGGTAACTTTCCTCCTTATTTTATTTCATGCACTTATACATTTCTTTCATACATTGGAGACAATGCATGAGATAAGTGTGGGGGGAGGGTTCTAACTCTACAATATAAAAAAAAAAGAAATTTTTTTTTAAAGGGTAGACAGTATTTTGATATATTTTTTGTAAGAATTTAAGTCAATTTTAAGGAATAGGAGAATCATAATTAGGATTTCTTACACTTGGTCGAAATAAGATAACTTGTTTGATTTTTAGGGTCAGGAAGAAAATTTGTGAAAGTAATTTAGTCTTGATATTTACCTTGATGACATATGCACACAAAATACACTTACACACGTAGGGTTTAAAAACAGAGACTCTTATGCCTTATAAAAAAATATGAAAAAAAAACAAGTCTAATTATTGATTAGCTAGGTGCTTTGGCCTAAGCAAGCCTTAGTATTTATGCAAAAGATAATTAGATGAGTCTGAAAAAAAAGTGTATCCTCTGATTAAGCTGGGTATTTATGCCTCATGAAGCATAAGTATTCACGCCTAAAAGGGGTACATTGTGTATCCTCTGATTAAACTGGGTATTTATGCCTCATGAAGCATAAATATTCACGCTTAAAAGGGGTACAATGTATAAATAAAACCCTTGGTTTCGTGGCCTTATCTATCGAGTGTTTAAGTCTTTAGGGGTGTTTTCTCACCTGGTGCCCTAAAACTGTCCGGTTTGGGTGTCACCGACTGAATGCTCGTTACATGGGCAGATTAGAAAGCCTAATGAAATTGAGGAATAAAATTCACCAAAAAATACATAAATATAAGGCATAGGAGTTAATGTTGAAAAACTCTTAGTAAACTTCACAGTCACGATGGTGCATACGACTCAGAGTAAATTAATAGACTAGATGAGAAGTACAATTTGACTCCTTACTTTAATTGATGACATATTTTTGAATAGAGACTAAGTTTAGGAATGATAAATTTGATATTCCTATAACTTATAGATTACTTAAACTCTCACAAATATACTTCAAATATTTTCTTCTTCCAAAAAAAAAAAAAAGAAAAAAATGTGCTTTTCGAAAATACTAACCTTTTTCTCTTTCTTTTTTGGATTTTGTGGGTGTAATCTGCTGAAAACCCTCACGAGACAAAACTCGTCCTCTAGGGGTGACCTAGAGGTTTAACGGCTTGTTGCACATGCTCAGTGCAATCGAGTGACCTGCGAAAGTGGTCTAATAATTGATTCAAGTTAGACTGATGTTTTGCTCGAGGGCGAGCAAAAGATAAGTGTGGGGCTGGTGATTTGTCACATACATTGCATTTATATAGTCACTTTACCACACTTGTTAGCTAATAAATTCTTTTAATAAGTTGTTTTTTTTCTTTGCTAAATGTAGGCCCAAGTGCTTAAAGGAAGAAAGGAGAAACAAGCCCAAAAGCCCACCCAAATTCTGAATTAAATCAGAATAAATTCGAAGTGAAGAATTTGGGCTAAATCTTGGCAAATCAAGATGTTGAGAAAAATCCTCCATGAATCGAGTGGTTGAAGCCAAAGAATCAAGGCTGTTTCGTCAACAGTTGGGAGCAGAAACCAGAAAACCAGCAGGAGATACGGGACACCCATCAAACCAGGAGCCCTCTCCCCTTGGGTGTGGCCATCTGGCCACACCAAGGCCGAGGAAACGCGGCCCAAGCTGCGTTTCCGCGGCCTAACCAATTCTGTTGGGGGAGCGTTTGCTCCCCCAACCTTCCCGGGATCCTATCTTCAAGGTTTTTAGCTATAAATACCTCTTTCAGCAAGGAAAAATGCAGCAAAGACTAGGATTAAATTTTGCTTTTATTTTCTTAAGATCTAGGTTCTTTATTAGCTAGAACACAAGTTATAATTTCGTTGTTTACTTTGTAGTTCAGTCTAAAAACTTTTGAGAGAGAGGACTGAGAGCTTGTAATCGAAGATTGAAGTGACAGCAATACAAGAAGCAAGCCACCTTTTCTTCCACTCGTGTTTCGGTATGTTGTGCATATTTATGTTTGATTTGTTATTTTCCATGGATAACTAAAAGGTTTTCTGGGCTAGCTATCGACTCTCTCTTATTTTCTTCTCTTCTGTTTTTAAAAGAAAAAGTCTCGATGACTCATATGCATGCCTCCCTTAAAAGCCTTTCTTTTTGAAAGTGTTCTTGAAAGCACATGAGGATGGGTATGGATAGTTGAATTCAACATTCTTTCTTGAACTTCTTGTGAATCGTTTTTAATTCATTCTTACTTCTTCGCGCTTTATGTTTTAATATCCGATTCCAACTCTTTCTCGGAGAAAAAGGACTCAACTCTTCTGCATCTTATGTGCTTTACTTAAAGCTTTCTAAAAAAATCAACTTTAAGTTTTGCAAATGATAACTTGAGGGACTTAATATTTTAAGAGAAGAATGAACAATTGAGTAGTAAGATAGTAAGCCCAGATTTGATTTCTTATTATAAAACAACATCACAACTCTTAAGCTTTTTAAAATCACCTTCTCCAAATCCTTTTCTGAAAGTTGAAATTTCTCTTTTTCATCTCTTTCCTTCCATTCTCTTTTCCTAAAAAACGAACACAAATTCCTTGTTTTTAAACGACTCATCGAAAAGCTTCCATCGCATCCCTCCTTGTGGACACGACCCGTTAGCCACAAGCTACACGGTACATTCTTAAACTCATTGGTTGTTTCATTTATTTTAGCAATCACTACTCCCCTCCCTCTATCAGAGTCCTCGGGAACATTTAACACTCGAGGGAGGATTCGTAACCTCCTCCAAAGAGAAGAAAGCAGAGGGGGCATATGTGATTTCCAACCTCCTCGAGATCACATCACGTGTTCTTCCAACACCAAACAAGTGAGTGAGATGTGGCTACTTCTAGAACCTCTGGCCGGGAGTGCCAATCTAATTCAAATCCCCAACATCTCAAATAGTTAGAAGAAAAAGATAGAATTAGTTGTGAGAATCTTTATCTATAAGCCAAATCTCTATTTGAACTTGACAATTATAGCTCGGGAACAGATAAACCAAATCAGCAGTTGGAAGATAGACTCTCTTCCACCTCTTTAATATGGATGGTCGACTTAACCGCCTCTGAGATAAGAGACTAAGTGTTCAAATGAAGCAGGAATCCTTAGCCTTATCTATAGACTCTACTTGTAAAAATAATAGATCCCTTCCAACACGAAAGAAAGAGGATCGATTGGAGTCTAGAAACCCTAACTGACCAGAGAAGCCCTTCTGTAATCGCCATTGACATAGTGGAATTATCCTCTCTCTCAGTGATTTTCTCCCATTTTGATTTTTCACGTAATTCTCTGTGTTTTGCGCTGGCTTTTCTGTGATTTGACTTTACTATCCCTATTATATTGATGCGTGGATTAATCCCTTAGGAATTTACCTACAATACTTTTGAATCTTAAAAGATGTATAAGCATTCCATATCCTCCCAAACTGTCTAATAATTGATTTGTAGTCTTTTTTATATATGCGCAAATCCCACGTATACCTCAAAATTGAGTTTAAAATTTCTTTTGCATTTTTGTTTCTCTCCAAATTCTATAGTTGCATGTAGACACCTATGCATATGTCCCTAAGGTGGCCTAGTGGCAAGTCATTGGGTTTTCTCCTTAAGTGGCTTGGCTTGGTGGCATATTTAGCCCCTGGGTTTTGGCTTATATTTACCCAGTTCCGTGCTGAAGCAGACATGAAAGCGAAGAAGATGAACGACGCGGGCTAGGTCTCATTCTAGTATTTAAAAACCCTGAAAAGATCTACAGGCAGGGGTAACTACTCGAATCCACGAGCAAAAACGACCTGAATCCATGGGCCAAAAGAAACAACTCGAATCCATGAGCAAATATGAGAAAAAACTCAAAGATTATTGATTAAAAGATGAATTAAAAGTTTGATTTCTAAAAAAAATCTAGGATACAATAGCCTTTATATAGGCAAATAAAAGAAGAATACTATTTTAACTAGGAAACTAAAATAAAAAACAAAAATAAAACAAATTGGAATCCAAAACGGACCCAGAAAATAACTTCTAAATAAAGTAGGATACCCTAATACGTAGTAGGCCTGTCGACAGTTGAAGGGAGATATCGACAAGTCTGTAATCCTCTTACTTACTGTAAAAGCATTTTGGCAGGTCAAAAGGATGTTGTCGACAAATATGAAAAAATTTTGTCTCTCGAAAAGCTTGTCGACAGTCCAAAAGAAGGATGTCAACATGTCAAGTATTTTTGGCTTGCTTTTTGTCTTACCTTGCTCTTTGGTCTCCTACATCCTGGAGTTTCTATCACTTTGATTTCGCCTGGTCACAAGTAAGGGCACCCTTTTCTTTGTAAATCTTGTAGTCGGTGAAATTGGTCTTATGGCAACTGTCTTACGCTTCCAAGTAAAGACATATATGTTTTCCTTTCCTCGATTGGTAGCATCGACGTCATGTTGCCACAACCTTGCCAAAAGAATATGGCACTTGTCTATAACAATAACATCACAAATAATGGAATCTTGATAGTGTTTACTAATGAAAATAGGAATTTGACGCAGATCTGTTACCTTGACACATGGGGCTTTCTTAATCCGCCCAATGTTGTAAGGATGATGAAGCGACTTTGTCTCTAGTTTCAAGTGATCTACAAGTGCTTTAGAGATAATGTTTTTACAACTGTCGTTGTCGATGATGAGATTGCACCGCTTGTTCTTTACCGAACATCTTGAGTAGAAATTTTGATGTCTCTACGTAGTGTCGGGGATCTTTTGGTTGAAAAGCACTTTCTAAATAATACAAGCGATGGGATATCCATGTTCTTTGATGAAATTAGAATCCTCTGGCTCTAGCTCAATTAGCACATCATATTCTTCTTCATAGTCTACTACATTGATGGGTCTCCTCTTTGGGCACTTATTAGACCTATGTCCAGTTTGCCACACTTGCCAACCCTGGGTTTGGTGTAAGGATTGTCTTTGATCTTTGTGGTCGTGGGGTTTTTTTTGTTGGTGTTGATATAATGGCTTTGGTCGGTGATTATACAATTGGTTGACTTGTCACCGTGGAGCTCGACAAGCCCTCGTCTCCTATGGGCTCTTCGATTGATAAAGGACTCTTTGATTGATAAAGGATGCATGGAAGGTGGAGCTCTGCTTTGTAACCTCTTTATCTTCGTGGCCTTTGTTTTGGGCTTCATCAACAAAGAACATGTCCTGAATGACCACACATCCTAGATGGGGTAGTTTAACCCCTTGACACATTTCACATTCTGCTGCTCCTCAGTCAGAGATAAATCACACCGAGATGCGAGGTGATAAAATTCCTCAGTGTATGCTGACACGGTCCTCGTATCTTGCCTGGATTACTCAAATTGATTGTAGAGAATCTATTGATAATTAAGTGGAAGAAATCTATCTTGTAATAGTTGCCTCATGCATCTCCATGTCATCACTAGCTGCTTTCTTTGATGTCTTTATGAGATTTGCAATTGATCCCACCATGAAACTACTCCTCCTTTGAGTTTATATGTCACAAATTTGACTTGCTTCTCCATGGGACATAAGCAATGTCAAAGAATTTATCCACCTCATAGATTCAATCCAGGAAGAATTCAATATCAAGATTCCCGCTAATAGAGGGGATGTCAACCTTCATGCTGTACCTCTGAAGATTTGTATTTCTTTCTTCCCTATCATGATTAGGATAAGGGATTCTAGCCTCCCTTTTAGGGTTAGGAAACTCACCTCTTCTATTTGGACAAAGACTTTCTTTTTCTTTGAATTTTTCAATCCTTGTAAAATAAATAAAGATCAAATCTTTAAGCTTAAAACCTCTTTGAAAACTTGTAATAAAACACTTGAGAACATGGAATTTTGCTCTTGAAAATTCTTCTTGAAAAACCAATTCAAATAGGGTATTTATAGCCCATTTGGAAATCTGCCCGTTGGTAGCTGAAAAGGGCCAGTTTGCCCTTCCGGTCGACCGGCCAACAGTCAAAATTTTGACCGTTGTGCCTATCGGTCGATCGCCCGTCGATCGGAACTGGATCCAGAGAGCAACGGCTCTCTGGCCGGTCGATCGCCCGGATGACCGAGCTGAAACAGAGAGCAGAGCTCTCTGCCGGTCGACCGGGACCATTTTCAGAGAGCAGAGGCTCTCTAGCGGTAGACCATTCCGGTCGACCGACCCATCAGCCTGGCTGGGTGCACGTTTTGTGCATGTCGGTCGGCCGGCCCGGTCGACTGCCCACTGCTACGATCGACCGGCCCGGCCGACCGGCAGTCAGCCAGTCTAGCCTAATATAGGTCTTAAAAACTTGGGTTTTTATCCCTTATAAATCCCATAAAATCACATAAATTTCACAAAAATCAGTTCATGTTATTCTTTGAAATACAAACATGTTTGAGTAAAAATCAAATCATGTTACAAACATTTTGAACCATTTTTGTGACTTAAAATTTTACCTTAAGCCAAATTCTGTATTTTCCAAAATTTGGATTTTTGAAATGGAAATCCCATTTTTTCAAAACTCATGTAAATACAAAAACATGATATTTAAATAACTTTGAAGCATATTGTATATGGATAGAATCTAATATACATAAAAGGTATTATATCTATATTTTTGATATTAAATCCAAAAATAAGTTTTGTCTAAATACAAAACTCCAAACACATGAATAGTGTATCAAAATAAGTTTTTCTAAGTATGTAAAGCATAGATATATATAGATCAAATCTAATATACATTAAACCATGTAAACTTATTTTTGATTCTATTTATTCATGAAAATCAAGATCGGTTAAACCGAACACCAAAACATAAAACTTAAACAAGTATGTGTGTTGTGAACTTGAGCATATCACACTATCTAATCTTTATAATGGATCTAAACTAAATCTTAACTAAACAAACCGAAGCCTTCTTGTAGAACGCCGTCTCCAAGTCGACTCGATCCAAAACTTGATCCACCGAGCTTGACTCCAATCGAGTGCTAGATATGAACTTTGACGCTCGAGCTCTTGAATCACCATGTGAAAGCTCCAAAACACTTTTGTTGAAGCTAATCACCTACTAATATCTTGATCAAATATCTGAGACTAAATATCACAAGATTATTAGTAAATTATAACTACATGAGTTAATCATCATCAAAACTAGAGTGGAAGGCCTCTAGGCCAACAATCTCCCCCTTTTTGATGATGACAAAACTCATGGAGTTATATATGCATGGATTAAAGTTAAGCTTCAAAGAAGCTCCCCCTTAACTCATGCATAGCAATAACTAATAAAGATATGTCATGAATGCTATAAAAATAAACATGCTTTTGATACCAAATATTAAAATAAACATGCTTTTGATACCAATAATTAAAATAAACATGCTCTTGATATCAATAAAAATTCTTAAAAAATGTTGCTCTTGAAACCATAAAAACTTCAATAAGAACTCTTGATACCAAAAAAAATAATATCAAAACATGTTCTTGATACCAATAAAAACAACAAAACAATATGCTTTTGATACCAATATCAACAAAGTACAAAACATAAAAACAAATGCTTTTAAATTGAACATGCATATATACTAAAATACTTCTCCCCCTTTTTGTCAATCATTAACAAAGGGGTTAAAGTAAGCAATAAAACAATGTTCTCCCCCTTTTTGTCCGAAACAAAATCAACAAGGGGTGAAACCAAATCAAAACATTATGATACCAATTGAAAAAAAATATATCAATTTAGTACAAAGGTATACATAGAAACATCATGAGACCAAATGATGATACCACTTGAAAATAAACAAAACATTTTGAAGATAACAAACAAAAATTTTATATCAATTGAAAGATATAAACATAAAGGTAATCTTGATACCAATTGTAAAAATTAGTACCAATTGAAACATTTTACACTTTTGATACCAAATTTAAAACATAAACCAATCTTTTTGGTTAAACACCAGACTCATTTTACAATAGAGATACCAAATAGAGAATAATATCAATTTAAATATTTTGATACCAATATTGAAAATGAAACATATACCAATTGAAAATAATTTTCATTAGGAGCGTATGATACCGAAAAAAATCAATATCATTTTTCAACATAAAGTGTGGGAGTAAGATACCAATGTAAACAAAACCAATTGAAAGGTGAAATATGATTTTTCTCCCCCGTTATGAAATACTAAACAAAATGATGCATAAGCTTATATAGATACCAATTGAAAAATAACCAATTGAAATATAATTGTCATTTAAGGAATTAAGCTTAGCATAACCAAAATTTGTGCTCAAAGATATAGAGATATAGTAAGCACAAATAAAATACATATATATGTATGAAAAATTGAATACCAATCGAAATTGATACTATTTGAAGTCTAAGCATACATATATAAAGAAACATATATGAGTATACAAAATAAATGTCAATAGTGATACCAATTTGAAAAGATACAATGATATCAATTGAAACTATAATGAGAATCAAGTGTATAACTCATACTCCCTACCACCCATTCATGCACATGTTTAAATAGATTTTCAATAAGAGCATACAAGTCATGGTCGCCCAATCAACTGCCCTTAGAAGGAAGGGGTTTCAAAAAATAGGTTTGAAAATAGTTTAGCATAATTGAACTCTTCCAAAATGAAGAATACGAACTAGTTTTATGAAAAACTTGTAAACTAGTACGAAATCCTTCAAGTAAAGAATAAAACAAAATATATTTCATGAAAAACATGTAAGTCACACGATCATCAACACTCACAATTATAAGGCACATATCATACTCATGAAAATAAAATCATGAGAAACATTAAGTAACGTGAGTGTATAAGAGTAATGTGAAACACATCATCATGAAAATAGGCAATCAAGCTCAATATGAAATTCCTTAAAACATGAAAAACATCAAAACTAGAATCCTTCAAGGTATATGTATGTTTTGTACAAACTAGAGTATACATACATATTCGAACATGAACGAGTCCACAAAGGTATATGCATGAAGGCAAGTGGCTCAAGGATGTATATGTATAACTATTAGTTTAGACAAAATAGACATATACATGAAGTTTAAATATAAACATGAAAACATGTACAGAATGGGAATACAAGTCAAAATGTATGAATCATCAAAATTAGTACATCTAATAAGTACAAATGAGCAATCAAGTACAAATATATAATAATGTATTTGTGGCTCACTAGTTGTATAAGTATATACCTAAGTTTTAATGAAAACTAACATCTAAACATGTAGTCAAAACATGAAGCATAAACCAAACTCATAAATCAACATGATCATTATGTAAATGCACATGTCTTAGATCTATGATATACAGATAGCTAAATAAAAGTGAGAACACAAAAGTATAATTCCATCTAAACATGGGTGTATCTCAAATACTATATATGTATGTCACTACTCTAAATATCATGGCTTTTAGCATAATAATATTAAACATGACATGCTAAAAATCAATGACATGAAAAGCATGTAAACTAAATGAGGAGTAAGAGATCGATACCAAAACCAAAAAGGGCACATCTCCATGTCTCCAAACCAAGGTGGTCCTCCCACCAAACTCTCCTTGAAAGTGATGCATCCAAATTGTCATCTTTAAGTTTGGAACGCATCCACCTCAAGGCACCATCACTCTCACGTCATGTGAGAGCCCATACCTACATCAAACAAAATAGGAGTGGTCTTTGGTACCCATACTCTTTTGGGTCCATGGGGGTTAGCTCCTTTTCTAACCCAAACAAATTTATTTGTTAAATTAGAATCATGTATCCTATCATAATAAAATTTAGCAAGGTGGCCCTTACGTCCACAATGTGTACATGTGTACACATGAGCATACATTGTGTGATAGGTGTGAATGTGGGAAGGATGTGTATGCCGTGATTTGTGTGCATGCATAGGAGGAACTTGTTTCTTTCGAAACATAAATTCCGACCGTGAGTGGTTCATGACACAATGGCTCAAAGTGGAGCCCAAACAATCAACACCCTTCTTAAGCATACAAATATAATTTTCAATTATAGAAGAAGAGGTGCATGCAATAGATACACTAGGTGGTGAAGCTATACTAGCATGGCAAACATGTGAAACAATGTCATTTTACAAAGTAGTATTTTTCTTTGAAAGCAAATCCAAATCCTTTGAAATAGAAATAATTGTGATTTTCAAAGAATTATTTTCTTTTACAACAAAATCAAGTTTTGAAGTTAAAGACTCACTTTTCTTCAAAACATTTTCACAGTCATTATTATTTTTTAAAATTTCATTTTCTTTTAGAGCAAGGTCAAGTTTAGATTTCAATGAATCCCTTTTATTAGAAATCTCCACTCTCTTGCAAAATCAAATCTAGTTTTGAATACAAATCCTTATTTTCTTTGTTAAGTCCAAAATTTTCTTTTTCAAAGCCTTATACTTTTTAAGGAGGTTCTCACAAACAATATATAGTTCTTAATTCAATGCATCGGCATCAAAATATTCATCACAAGAAGAACTAGTACTATCTAGTTGAGTGTCCGAATGTACCTCAAAGGAGTCATTCCCTTGGACCATAAGCAACGTTGGTCGGACTCTTCTCCACTAGATCCCTTCTCCATTTAGATTGGCAATTGAAGCTTTAGAGAGGTCAAGATATTCCACACTGCAAAGGCGGAAACACAATGAAAAACCATATTTAAATATTCTTTACTAAGAGATGCTATAAGTGCCTTTAGGACTAGTGCATTGGCCTCTATATGCATGCTATTAGTAAGGTAGGATTCCTTGGTAATGGCAAGGTAAACTTTATAACCTATGGCTTTTAAGTGCCAACTCATCCTAACCTTCCATGTATCAATTTTAGAGATATCAAACATGAGAGGGCTATCCATGAGTGCAAACAATATATGTGCAAATGCAAATGATAGATTAGCAACCAAGATCACACTCCTAGGTGGTTAAACCTAATATCAGGAGCGTAGGCTCTGATACCAATTGAAAGTTCACCTAGAGGGGGGCGAATAGGTGTACGGTTAATCTAATGAACAATACTGCGGAATTAAAAACTAATTGCAACACACTTAGTGTAACCAAAGAGTGTAGCCGAATTCCTGGTGAAGGGCTCTGGACTATCTCCTCTAAATTCCTCTAAATAAGAGTTGAGGTGCTATATGAAGCTCTCTTGGTTGAACACAAGCGAGGCACACAAACAAACACAGGCATATAAGATATGAATGATATGATGCAATGCATAATGTAAGAGAGAGAGAGAGTTAGAGAAAGTAGATCAAACGCAAACACTAAGATATATTTCGAGGTTCGAGCACACAACTCTACGTCGCCACCTTCACACAGAAGGATTTCTACTAACTCGGCCACACAGGACTTCCCACACAGGGAACCTCCACTGAGAATTTAGGGCAATTACAATTGGGAGTACACAACTTCTCTCTCCAACAAATACAACCTCTACACTTAGAGGCAAGGCACAAAGCCAAATAAAGATCAACCTCACAAATGATGGATAGGCACAAAGCCACCACTCCAATAATCACCTCTTCACTAAGAGGGATATCAATACAAATAAAGGAGGGTTTACAACTTGGTGATCACAAAGACCACAAACCAAATCTTTTCCTACTAAAACAAAGATCCTATAGATAGGATAGAATGATACTAGTGTGAGAAATAAAAAGTTGGAAATCAAAAACTCAAAGAAAAACTCTTGGGAAAACTTATAGAATGAATATAATGTGAAGATCAAAAATAATCCCAAAGACTTTCTTTTTCTTTGAATTTTTAACCCTTTTAAACAAATAAAGATCAAATCTTTAAGCTTAAAAACTCTTTTGAAAACTTGTATTAAACACTTGAGAAGATAGAAATTTTGCTCTTGAAAATTCTTCTTGACAAACCAATTCAAATGGGTATTTATAGCCCATTTGAAAATATGCCCGTTGGCAGCTGAAAATGGCCAGTTTGCCATTCCGGTCGACTGGCCAACGGTCAAAATTTTGACCGTTGTGCCGCTCGGTCGACTGCCCCGTCAACCGAAACTGGATCCAGAGAGCAACGGCTCTTTGGTAGGTCGACCGCTTGGTCGACCGAGCTGAAACAGAGAGCAGAGCTCTCTGTCGGTCGACCGGGTCGGTCGACCGGGGCCATTTCCAGAGAGCAGAGGCTCTCTGGCGGTCGACCGGCCCATCAGCCTGGCTGCGTGCACGTTCTGTGTATGTCGGTCGACCGGCCTGGTCGACCGCCCACTGCTACGGTCGACCAGCCCGGTCGACCGACAGTCAGCCAGTCCAGCCTAATATAGGTCTTAAAACTTGGGTTTTTATCCTTTATAAAATCCCATAAAACTACATAAATTCCACAAAAATTAGTTCATGTTATATCTTTGAAATACAAACATGTTTGAGTAAAATCAAATCATGTTACAAACATTTTGAACCATTTTTGTGACTTGAAAAATTTGCCTTAAACCAAATTCTGTATTTTTCAAAACTTGAATTTTTGAAATGGAAATCCGATTTTTTCAAAACTCATATAAATACATGATTGATACACAATATTGCATATTTTACCACATAATCCCCATGCATATTACAAATAAATATATGATTTTTACTCTTCTTCTCTATATTTTTACAGGTCCACAACTGAAATGAGAGAAAGCCCAATAATCACTTTAATTAGCAATAATTAAAGAGATTAATTCCAAGCCCAAGATAAAGCCCAAGTTTAAACCCAGGATCCAGAGAATTCTACGTAACAACTCAAGATTCTAGAAGGCCACGTGGATAACAACCTCGCAACCAACTCACAACAGAAAGCTGTTGCCCAACAGATTCAGTTGAGCCGCAATTTCTGGGATTTTCCCGCCAAATTGCGGCAGTTGGGAGTTTGTTGGATCCCGGATTTTGCGCCAACAACCTGGATCTCGAAGCTTCTCTCTGAGCCCTATAAATACTGCACCTGGACCTGCGAACAAAGAATGGAGAAGAGAGGAGAAATTAGTAGATGCTTGTAATTTTTGTAGTTTTTCTCTAGGTTTTAGTTCTTTAGACCCTCTTCTTCTTCCTAGAAATTTTGTAAAGAGAGAGTTTGTAAGAGAGAGAAAGCTTGTGTACATCAAGGAGTGACAACTTGTGAAGTAAGGATTCATCCATTCTCTTCTCTCTACTCTTACATTTTCTAGTTTACTTGCTTTCTTTATTTCTTGCTTTACTTTCTTGCAATTTAATTCATGCTTTGCTTTTATTTTGTAATGGCTTGTAGCTAACTTTTCTACATGTACTAGCTAACCACTAACCTTGCTAACTACTAACTCATGGGTGATTGTTATCTTTAATCTTGAAAGTTGGATGGTCTTCTCTTCTCCGATGGGTTAAACCCCCTGTCATCCAAGTGGGAAAGTAATTAGATCAACACGCAAGACAAATCCATGCCGATGAATCAACATGAGGCACGCATTCACTATTACGGAGTTTAGTAAGTTTTAGCAAGGTAGTAAGGTTAGCTAGTCATGATTTTCTTCCATTCAAGTTTTCTAAAGTTTTCTTTTTTTTTAGTTGTTAGTCCAAATCCAATCTTGATTTTGATTTCTTTTACATTTTCCATCATGAACATATCCATCCATTCTTTCATTTCTTCTTCATTGTTTTATTCTTTATTTTTTTAAGCATAGAAGAATTCTCGTTTTACATCTTCACTACCTATCGTAAAGCTTCCATCGCGAGCTCTCCCTGAGAATCGACTCGGTATAGCCCTATGCTATAACGGAGATAAGAAAGGGTATATTAATCATCTTTCATACATTTGTGGAGTGATCTAAGCACTTGAGGTTGTTTCTAAACCTTATCTCCTTAATTGAATACATATATTTGTGCTCATTTATACTCCACAATACAACACCTTTCCCGTCTAATCAAAATGGCGCCGTTGCCGGGGAGAGCAACGTTTTAGGTTTAAAGTGAAGAACTAAACGAATCTTCTTCTCTTTTGCAGGTTACAGGTTGAAGAAAACAGGAACTTTGCATTGCAGTGACATATAAGTGGACCTGGGCCTCTGCTCTCGAAAGCAGAGACCAGGATCCCTCCAAATTGCCGCAAAATCCTGGCTTTTGCCGCAAATTTGCGGCAATAGGAGTGCACTACTGATCATTTTTCTGCAGGGTCTCTGATTCTGCAAAATACTTCTGCTGCATTACTTAATTTCTTGTATTATTCACCCTATACCTGCTTAATAAAGTCAACAGTAAAAAAATTGGTTGTAATCATTAAAGTTGATTAGACATTTGCATTTCTAGGCACGTGTCTTTTCAATTCATTTACTTTTACTGTTGAAGAGTGCTGGATGTAAGGTACGTAAGCATTGCATGTAGACTAGGAATCATCTCTTGCTTGATTTTCATGCTTTGAGTGAATCCTTGTTATCTATCTTGTACACTTGCACAATTCAATTTTAAGGGCATAACCGATAAATAAGATAAGGTGGGAAGTTCATTACCCTTTCCTTAGCCCGAAAACCACAATCCGAGCACTCACTAACCCAAGCCTAATTTAATAAAAAGTAGACGTTGGCCCTAGGGACATCTCGGACTCAATTAGGAGATTATCCTAAGGGGGAAAAGTGTTGGAATTTAATTCTTGCAAAATCAGTGTTTCGGAAGGGATTGAGGGCCGAAAGCCCGAAGGTTGCTGGTTACTTAATTAAGGAACGTCTCTGACGAAAAACCTCCCAACAACCTTGACCTTTCCTGGCTGATTAGCTTGTGGTCAAAGTCTACACTAAACCTCCCGTGGATAGTCTATCAGTTAGGAGTCGTCTAGGTCATAAGTCTACCCTAACTTAGGTTAGAAATATTTTTTTTTTGGTTTATTTGTTTGTTTCTTTTTATTGTGATTTTTTTGTGTGATATGGCATTCAACAATTCTTTCCATCCTAATAATAATCCATATTTCACACCGACTCCATATTCGGATAATTCCAACCCGGCGTTTTACAATACGCACCAACCAAATACACCGGATTGTCCTTATCCGAACCAATATGACCCATACCCCCATCTAATAATTATAATTTCCATAATAATTTCAACTCTTCACCGAGTAATTGGGGATTCACGTACCCCGAGTCAAATTCTCAAATTCCTTGTCCACCATATTCACCTTGTCCACAGTATTCATGTCCCGATTCCGCTTCATATACTCCTTTTTCTGAATCACCAATTGAAGAAAAATCTGAGTTACTAAAGAGTATAGAAGCCAATTTACAGAGAGTCGAGCAAAAACTTCAAGAACCATTTGCCTCCCAATTCCACCATATTTTCAAGAGTCTTACTCAGTTCCACCTTTCCTAATGAACAACCATTTGTCATGGAAACGAGTAAAGATCTCTTGTGTGAGTCCACTCTTCCATCACCACACATTTGTGACTCACATTATTCATATACTTTCCAAAGTCAAGATTCCTATACTCCTATTCTAGAGCAGCCAATTGTAGAAATATCATGTTTAAAAAAGAGTATAGACATCTTGCAAGAGTCTTTGTTACAATATCAAAAAACACGTGCCGAGTCTTTCAATAAGGTGGATGAACAATTGAGTCAATTGGTTAACATCTATAGGAATGAGGAGACTCTATCTTATCAACCTTTGACTAATTCAGCTATGCCACACTCTATTGATATGACTCAAGACTCCTGTCATTTTAGAAATCAAGATTCTATTTCAGCACAATCATCTGAACTTGTCCAAACTTCAAATCCCATTGACATTTTGGCAAGTTTTTCTTTTCCTGAAATTGAACTTGAACATGAATATGATCCTGAACTTCCACTTGATGATTCAATTCTACTTCTTGATCCAATAATGACTCCCGTATCTTTATCTGATTTCACTCCATTTCCAAAGTCAGTATTGAATCCAGTGCCTATCCATTGTGAAATTGAATCACCAAAATTTTATGATGATCATATTGAACTTGACCATTTCATACTTTTGAAAGTTCCATTGATAAATTGGCAAGTTCACATTTTGTGGAATTGAACTACATGAGGAATGTGATCTTGAACCCCAACTTAGTGATTCAATTCTTTTTCCTGATTCAATAATGACTCCGGTAACTTACCTGACTTCAATCTTTTCCCGGAGTCGACATTGGATCCTGTCCCAATTCATAAGGAAGTTGAATCACCCATCTTTGAGGATCATATTGAACTTGACCATTATACACTTCTGAAGATACTATTGACAAATTGGCAAGTTCTCCATTTTTTATTGAACTCAATGAGAAATGTGACCTTGATTTTCTCAATCTCTTTACTTCTGAAACTGATTATACAATTCTGACGGACGAAGTTGACCTTAGTTTTGAAGAATTGTATGGAGATGAGCTAGAATTCCTTAATATTGGAAGTAAAGAGATATTACCCATATTAGGTCACATTCCATTGTTGGACAATACATGTGGACTGGAGTTTCAACTTCTTGACTTGGACCCATTCCTGAACTCACTTCGACTCTTGAACCTTTACTTGACTTAATTCACCTTCCTGAGTCGGTATTAGTTCCTGTCTTTCCTGAGTCCAAGTCATCCGTTCTATCATTTCATACTCCATTCTGGGACAGGGTAGTTGACAAATTTGACTCAGAAATTTATTATGGAAAATGGAAATTAGATGGGGTCATGTACTTAATAAAAATCTTTCATGGATTCATCTTTTTAATGGGTCATATTCATTATATTTCTGGTGGGTTCCTCAAAACCCAAAGAAAAGTTGATTGGGCCATGTTTCGTGGACCAATCAGACCACCACCGGAACCCCACCTTAAGGTAATTTTTTCCTTCCCTCTTCATTTTTGTTTCATGCATACATATATCATGATGCATTGAGGACAATGCATGAAATAAGTGTTGGCCCAATGGCCTTCCACTCTAGTTTTGATGATGATCAACACTCATGTAGTTATGTTTACTAATATTCTTGTGTTTCTAAGTTTCAGATCATTAACAGGATATTAGGTTGGTGATTAGCATCAACAAGTATTCATGATGATTCCGGTGCCAAAGCTTAAAGATCATACCTTTGCACTTGGAGAATCACGGAGTTTGGACCGAGTCTACTTGAAGATGAAGATCGTCAAGAAGACTTAGGTATCTAGTTTAGAGTTTGTGTTTTAGATCCATATTTGTAAAGCTTAGTTTAGTTGATATGCTCAAGTGCACAAAACACACACGTTTCATGATTTGGTTTTTGGTTTTCATGAATAATAGATCAAAACAAGTTTACATATGGTATATGTATAGTAGATGTTTTCTATTTATACATACATGCTTTAACTTGGTAAACAAACTTATTTTGATATCCCTATTCATGTTTTGGAAAAAATCAAGTTTGACAAAATACAGGTTTTGTTTTTGATAAATTTGCAAGACACAAAAATGAATTGATATGATTGATATATGTCTTGAAATTTTTATCACATGTTTATGTTTCAACATAAAATGATAAAACAATTTTATGGTATTTTTAAAAGAGATAAAAGATTTTTTAGAAAATATTTTTCCAAATTTTTCTGACCTGGTTTTGTGCTGACAGGACCGGTCGACCGACCGGACCGGTCGACCGCACCAAGGGCCGGTCGACCGATCCGGTCGACCGACGTGCACAGACGTGCACGTCTGTTAGGCACAGTGGACGGTCGACCGGCCGGTCGACCGGGCCTGAGAGCTCTGCTCTCGGTTTATTTCAGTCGACCGGACCGGTCGACCGATGTTGCCCAACGGTCACATTTTTGACCGTTGGCGGTCGACCGGGCCGGTCGACCGGCAGTTGGTCAGACTGCCACATCAGCCTAACGGCTAGTTTTTCCTAGGGGCTATATATACCCCATTTCTCCATTGTTTTAGACAAGAATTTTTGAGCTAAAAATTTTCAGTTTTCTGAAGAGTTTAAAGAGTTTTTAAAAGAGTTTTTAAGTCAAAAGATTTCATCTTATTTGTTTTTGGAAAATCAAAGAAAGCTAGGGTTTTGGGAGATTGTTTTGTTTTTCATTTTCTAACATTTACAAGTGATTTCCCAAATAGTTTTTCTTTGTTGCTGGTTTCCAAAAACACCTTGATTCCACACTTGAGCTATATCTTCTATCCTAAACTATTAGGATCTTTGTTTTGTGGAAAAGAAAGAAAGAGAGAGTTTTGAGGTTGTTGTTTGTAACCTCTAAGTTGTACACCCTTATTCTTGTTGTATCCCTCTTCGGTAGAGGTGATCGGGTGATTGGTTTGTGAGCCTCTTAGGTAGAGGTGTTTGTTGTAGTTGGCTACGGGCCGTATCCCTCTTCGGTAGGTGGATTGTGGTTGTATAGCCTCGGTGGCTTTGTAAGGTTGAGAGAGGAGTTCGGTACTCCTATAGTGGATTGGAAATCCTACACGGTGGTGTAGGCGGGGATGTGTAGAGTTGGGTACTCGAACCTCGAAACAATCTTTGTGTTAGCGTTTGATCCAATTTCTCTCAACTCTACTTTCTTTACTTTGTGCAAGCATCATTTCATTCAAGCATCATTTTTTCATTGCATACATATCTTATATATTGCTTGTGTTGCCTTGCATCTTTTATATTGCAATTCATTCTTATATGCTTGGCTTGATTGTGTGCATTTCATATTGCTTGGATTGCTTGTGTGTGTGCCTAACTTATACTCATCCAACAAGAGCTTCACATAGCGCCTCAACCCATTTCAAGGGGAATCAAGGGGAGTTAGTCCAGAGCCTCGCAAGGGGAATTCGGCTACACTTGTTGTATTGTATTAGTTTGTGCATAATTTGCATTAGCTTCCACATTTAGCGCACTTAGTTTGCATTTAGTTTATTAGATTAGCACTTACACCTATT